>CANXYI010883031.1:0-11640 GCA_948208565.1 Hura crepitans
CCCAAATAACATTGAGTTAGGAGGGTTCAGAGGAATGAGGTGAACGTCAGGCCCCAAGTGCCAGCTCACCACTCTCTCTCTTAAAAACTAGTAGTATGCCTTTAGAGTAGTCAGTAGAAGGTGGCAGAAGGACAAGCCTCAAATGAAGCACAGAGGAAGAGGTAATTCATCGATGGGAAAGACCCACCAAGCCAAGTCAATCTGTATAAGTAAGCATTAGTTACATGTGAATAAATAACTAACAAAAATTTTTAACTTAACGTGCAGGAAATACTCACGTCGGTTCAGACTTGGGAGCTAAGGTATTGTCAGTGTTATATTAATGAAGTCGTGTTCCATAGGCCTGAAGAAGGTTGCACCCATCTATCCATCACTGGATAGCGGTGAGGCACATACAGCTTGCAAGGACGAGACAATAAATGGAGCTCATAAGCTCACACCTGAAATAGTAAATAATAAGGTCACAAAGAAGTTTTAAAGAAATACAAACAAATAAAAAGGAGTTGTTTACCAAGATGCTTGATACAAAGCCCTGAACGAAGTGATGGCTCTTTTTGGTCCATACAACCATGTCCAGACTCATGACATCCACCTTAGAAAAGAGCAGCACCAATTCTAATTGCCTATCTTGTCAACTTCCTCCAAGACCAGAAGGATGCCCCAGCTCATGGTGCTATTGGCGTTGGTGAAAAAAGTGGTACCCATCAAGTATAGAATAAAGCATTGGGTATACTGGTCCACCTCAGGCTAACTCGAGGGGGACTCCTCTCCCTATCTCTCTTACAAATCAATGCAGTGAATACTTTTAGCTTTGTCCTGGGGAATGAAACCTAATACTTCCTTCACCTCCTGCAACCTCAAGGATGGGTGGCGATAGCAGGCATCGAAGGCAATCGCACGTCCTGTGCAGGGAGCTCGAGTGATAAAGGCCCAGTCAAAGGGGGTGATGTCATCTCACCAAAAGGCAGATGGAAGGTATGGGTGGTGTCTATCCACCTTTCTAATAGTGCCCTCAAAGCCTACAAATCGCGACGGAAGTCTCTATCCATGAGGTGATCTAAGAAGGTCTGAAAGTTGATTAATCGAACCCTATTCTTCACTACCACCGGCATAGTGGAATACCATTGCTAGGGCCCAGACAAGGTGCCCCTAAACTTAAGGCATGTCTGCATAAGAAACAAAATAGAAGTTAACAAAAGTCCTTACAGACTAAAAATTTTAGAGACAGGTCTGTATGGACTAAGGAAAGTAAGCAAGATTAGTTTGCACGGACCACACTCATAGACATATGAAAGTCTAAACGGACTACAAAACGTCAAACACAGGTTTGCACGGACATAATATAGTCAACCATAAGTCTGCACAGACTTCAAAAGATAGAGTACCTAGAATAATCACATAACAAGTTCTAGAGCAAAGTTGAAAACTTGGTCCTCACGGACCAACTTTCCTAGAGATCTAAGTCCACACTAACCAATTGTACTATCGAACTAGAAAACTTTCACAGCATGAAAACATAAGAAAACTCGATCAAAATGGCTAGAGAACACACAAGGGATGGAAAGCACACCTGAGGATAGACTTTTGAGGAGGCATGGTGCACTAAATCCGCCAAAATAGGGATCGGGTCACCAAATATGATCCCATTCATAGGAGCAGCATTTTGGGGTTGGTTGACATCAGCAGACGGCATAAAGTAGATCGAAGTTGGCATAGAAATGTCCTTCGACAAAAGAGGAGAGGGTATCGATTTGGCTCCCGGTGGAAGGAGGATAACAATTGGAGTTTCTTCACCATTAGAAGTGGATGAAGGAGAAGCTCTACCCACATAGGACGCCATTAGAGAGTCACCTGTTGGAGAGAAAAACAACAGAGAAAGGAGACTGGAAAGGACACAAATGAGAAATGAGGGGGAAAAGAAACAGTTATAGTTCTGACGCAATAAGTCCACGTGGACCTTAGCACTTTTAGTCTGCATAGACGTCTTTCCTGTCAAGTCCACATGGACCTTATCTCGCTTCGTCCGTTAGAGTCAGGCATAAAATGACTTTGCACAGACTCCCTTTAAGATCAGTCCGCATGGACCTTTGACCACCAAAATTCAAAAGAACAGGGAACACCTCTCAAAGGACAAAACTTACTTTTTTCATAATTAAACTAATATTTCATTTCCTTTTTGTAAGATCGACTCGAAGTTCCACCCATAATCTTGGATCAACCACAAGTTTCATCCATAACTGTTGATGAACCTCGAGTTTCATCCACTGATCATAGATCAACTCCAAGTTCAATCCACTAATTTTGAATTAACCTCGAGTTCAATTCTCTAATCTTAGATTAATGCCAAGTTCAATCTATCATCTCAGGTTTAGCCTCATAAGCTAATCTATCATCTCAGGGTTCAGCCTCGTAAGCCAATCCATAATTCTGAGTTCATGCCTCATAAGCTAATCCATCGTCAATGTTAAAGTCTACATTAAAACCCACTCAGCAATAGCATAAGTAAAAGAAGCTAACAGGTAAGTATCCTTAACTTAGATACTTTAATATGTACTATTGATACATAACACACACCAAAGTGGGGGCAACTGTAGACACCTCACCTTTAACCTATGATGATAGCTAGAGATAAACTCTTAAGCATAGCACAAAGTCATCAAGAGGTAAGTTCGCATAGACCTAATAAACAATGTTCACATGGCCTAACCACATGAACAGGCCAAGATTTAGCCCACTAAGCCCACAGAGTAGCATACCAAAAAGCCTAGTCCGCACGGATTAGTACGGATAAGTCCGCATGGACTTGCCGACGAAAAAAGCACTCTGAAAGAAGAATCCTATCTATTCAGTCCAAAAGCCAGAATCCTTTAAGGATTAGGACTCCTTTCTAGATGAAAATAGGAAAACTTAAAGAAACTAGATATAAATACTTCTCTACATCAATAGAGAGGGGGAGGCTAAAAAATTACAATTGGAAATATACATTCAAATGACATAATACATCCAGGAGGTTGGAGAGCTTGAACTAGGAGAAACTCAAACCATCTTCACCTAAATCTTAAGACTTTTGTGCTATTGTTTGAAGAGACTTCTTGTCCAGGTAATATCTGAGGTCTATTACATGTTTTTAGATATCTTGCAGGCCTATGATCTTTGAAATTGATGTATAAATGAGGTGGTACTTTGTTATCCCTACTTCTATTCATGATGAGTAGGCCATTATAGTAATTTGCATGATATGGAATTGGTTCTTATAGCCAAAACTAAGTATGTTGCATGATGTTAATAAATCATTACATGATTCTGATCATATGTGTGATTAGGTCCATACGGACTTGGTTCCTTTAGGCACAAGCATGATAGGTTAGTCTACACGACCTTCTTCCCTCTATGTGAATATGGTAAACTGGTCCATACAGACCTATATCTAGTAAACATGATTTCATATTTTAAAGTGCTTTGTTATATGCTAATTGATTGATATGAATCATTATGTTCGTATGTTAATATTGAAGGCATGTAATTATATGCATGGGATTGAAAGATAGTCTGCATGGACTCCCTATCACGAGGGCTATACATCTGCATGGACTTATATATGATGAATTGTATGACAGCTCTCCAGAGTATGCTTTATTTACATAATCAATAACCTTTAGTTCACTTATCTTAGATATGTTCATATTCTGTTGATCATGTGTCAATGCTTATATAACCTTGATCTAACCTTATTTGGATTTGTTATTCTTTGAGTTGTTAATTGAGTTCCTTTGTTAGATCGAAAGTTGGAACGGACTTAGCCCTTCCCTAGAGATGGTCTGTATGGACTAATAATAGACCTTCTTGATGTTCGCATGGACCAAGCGATGCAAAAGCGGGACCATTTTAGTGCTATGTTTTATTCTTTTGGTTTTGTACCATTTACACTTTATTCCTTATTTTGGGGTTTGTAATAGTTAGTAAATAACTTGTTTTGCATGCCAAAACCTAAATTTCACACTAAACTATTTTATATATAGTTAACTAGTGTTTTCTAATAAAATGGATTTGTATTTCCTTAATCAAAAGTTATAATCACTAAATGTGTTTCAATAAAGGCCAATCTCTTAAAGATGAGAGTTGGGCAACTATCGCTAATTCCTATGGAATTACGAGTAGTTGTCAGGTCAATTAATAAATAATGAATGACTCATTTTCTAGATGTACATATGTGTATTATATTTTGTAAATATTGCAATTTACTTCTTTACATGGAAAAAGTGGTACAATTTAAATTAAGAATAATGTATGCTTGATTGATAAGCGACTGATAAACATTACAATATACATGGACAATATATTATTAGGGCATAAATAAGATCTAAAATTTCAAACATTTCTGGTATAGAAGATTAGAGGTCCTAGTGTAGAGGCCAAGTGGTTAGTGCTATTCAAGAGGGGAAGCCCACTGAGTATGAGATAAAGAGTGATGGGTATTTGTATTACCACAACATGATCTATGTACCAGATATAAAAGAGTTGTAGAAACAAATGCTACAAGAGGCTCATAGTGCTTCTTCTTATGTTATGTATCCTGGTAGCACTAAGATATATTAGGATTTAAGGACTTCTTATTAGTGGCCGGGTATGAAGAGAGATATATCAAAATTCATGACCAAATACCTCTTGTGTCAGCAGGTGAAGGTAGAACATCAAGTTTCATCTAGATTGCTACATCCTATAGCAATTCCAGAATGGAAATGGGATAGGGTCACTATGGATTTTATGGTTGGATTATCGATGACAAGGAGTAAATGTAACTCAGTATGGGTGATGGTAGATCGCTTGATGAAGACTGCTCATTTCATACTAGTCTGAATGGACTATTCTCTGGAGAAATTGGTGGAGTTATATATTAATGAGATAGTCAGATTACATAAAGTACCATCTTCTATTATATCTAATCGGGTTTTAAGGTTTACTTTAAAATTTTAGAAGAAACTTCATAATGCCTTGGGTACTTAATTGAGTTTTGGTACATCATTTCATTTGCAAACTGATGGAGTAGTCTTTTGATACTTAAGTGATTAGATGGTTAGTTATTTGTAATGTTATGCTTATGATAAAACATGCTTGTTAGGTGTTTGAGGACATGTTAAAGAGTTGTGCCATCAAGTTTAAGGGTGCTTGGGATCACTATCTATCATTGGCAGAATTTGCCTACAACAATAGCCATCAAGCAAGCTTAGGAATGGCTTCTTATGAGGCATTTTATGGAAGGAAGTGCAAAACTCCGTTATGTTAGAATGAGCTGAGTGAGATGAAGCTTATAGGACCAGACTTGATCCAAGATGTCGAAGAGAAAGTCAAAATCATTAGAGATAGATTAAAGTTAGCTTCAGATAGGCAGAAGTCATATGTTGACCTAAAGATGAGAGATCGACAATATGAAATGGGAGATAAGGTGTTTCTTAAAGTTTTGCCTTGGAAAAAGGTTTTATGGTTTGGAAAGAAAGATAAGTTAAGTTTGAGGTTTATTAGTCCATATGAAGTGATAGAACATGTGGGACCACTAGCCTACAGGCGAGTTTTGCCTCTTAAACTTCAATAGATACCCGATGTCTTCCATGTGTCTATGCTATTAAGGTACAAATTAGATCCTTCGCATGTTGTATTAGCTAAAAAAATGGAGGTCAGGTTAGATCCAATGTATGAGGAAGAACTTGTGAAGATTTTGGCAATAGAAGTGAAAGAACTTCAGAACAAATCTGTGTCTTTGGTGAAAGTACTCTGGAGACATCATGGCATGAAAGAAGCTACTTGGGAGATAGAAGCTCAGATAAGGGAGCAATATCATCATTTGTTTGAACCAGGATTTTTTGAGGACAAAATTTTTTTTAAGAGGGGAAGAAATGTAACGCCTGAAAAATCTCGATTTTATGAATAGTACTTTTTCGGGATGAATAGTGCTCTCGACACTTGGGGTGCACTAAAGTTACTGGATAAAAGTATTAGTCATAAAATAATTTTAGGCAAAGTTTGAAGTCAATCAGAGTTCATTTGAAAATGCTAAGAAAGTTTTTACAACAGTGTCTTGGCAATAGTAACAAGGCAATACTGAGCTGTAAATAATTTTTATAGTTGCTCAGAAAATTATGAAACCTATACAACCTAATACTAAAAAATTTCAACGAGTCCAATGGCATTAGAATTGGAATTTTTGGAGGTCGAAAAGTATTTTTACTAAAATCAAGTAACGTGAAATTTGGGCATTTTAATTTAGATTTTTGCGATTTTTGAACTCCTATTTTTAGGGACTTATGGAGCATTAATTTATTTAATTTTTAAAAGAAAAATTGGAGGAAAAATAATTAGGTTCTATTCTTAAAATAACACAACCTGATACTCCCATCTTCTTCCCCATTTTTTTGTCTAGCAATGTCCTCCCCCAATTCCCCATTTCTTGATTTTCATTTCTCTCTCAATTGGCCAAATTAATTTACCAAAATTTAATGATAGTCCCTCCGTGGTCTTTATAGATGGGGGAACTAGAATTTCACAAAACGGTCATGCATAGAGCTCGATTTAATGACACGATAAGCAGTACCACATATTTTCAGGTAAGTTATTTCGAACTCCAATATTTTTCCTAGGTTTTTAGGGTGCCCAAGAGTTGTTCTAAGTGATCGGTTTTAATTTTTATTAATCACATGATTTTATATAGATTTTAATAAATAGAATCTGTATCCTGCAATTGAGCGGGGTGACAAAAGGAATGATCAAGGGAAGAAGAAGGCGTGATCAACCCTCATATGCATATTTTGTTTCGTAAAGTAATCGTAATTGCTATAATATATTAAAATAATAAATGCCCTAAATGCGTGTGTGTATTTATGTGATAATATTGTTAGTAGAAATGGAAATTTAATGATTTAATGAAGCGAATTAATGATAATGCCTTCATTTTATATGTCTTTTGATATGTGAATGATAATGATTCATGGCAAAAAGAGGTGTCTTACATGTGTTATAAATGACTAAGAATGTGAAGAGATGAAATGCTAAATGGTAATATGCATTGGGCTGAAATTGGTTCCATAATGATGTATGAAGTTAGTGTATTAAGAATGTAAATTAAATGGTTACATGGTGTATAAAATGAGAATATGCTCATTTATGAGCTAAGTTTGGCCGAAAGAATAAATAGCTTATGTTAAGTTATTTAACCATGAAAAATGACCTATAATTATACTAATAAGTAAGTTTTAAAGTGAAAGGAATAATGTGTGTGCTTATTTAGTAAAATTGGACTTAACATGTGTTTTGATGTTATATGATAATTATATGTGCACATATGGACATAATTCTTGCATATGATGTTAATGTCATATCTCATATTGATAATATGATTTTTAGAACTAAAAATTGGATTCAAATCATATATATAGATTGTATAATCAAAATAGACCAAAATTAAGAAGGAAAATGCTAATAAATGTAATTAATAGCCCGTTTAATTAAAACAACCTAGTCAGATAGGTTAACTGGTCAACTAGGGTTATGAGCAACTGCTAGGGTATATCTGTGCCTTTTTGACATTGGCTGATAGGCTTATGCTTTATGTTGAGCCTTCGAGCCACTGTGCGGGTGCAACTGCCAGAGGGTCTAATAGAACCACTACATGTATTTCTATACGAGTGCAGCTACCGGATGGTTCAACAGGGCCACTGCACAGTATTGGTTTATTGATTCATGATTTATGCTGACTTATGGGTCTATATTGAGTTCAGTCTATATATGTGACCTTCAAGTCTTATGCTGGTGCAGCAAGCGTTAGGGTCCAAAATAAGGGCCACTGTATACCATGATACCCGTTATCCAGGGGATTTTATTTTCTTTGATATAGGCAACTTAATTACCAAAAAAGAAATATGTTTAATGAGAAAAACCTTGTATTGTGAAAATCTTTGAAACACCATGCATTATATTATGAATTGTTCAGTTTTATGCATATTTATATAACTTGACACTTATGTCATACATGTACACATTCATTATTATGATATTATGATGAAATGTTTATGAGTAAATGTTTAGTATGCATGAATGAAATGATATAATGTATCATAGCGATTACTCCATTAATCTTCTGCTTAGCGTATCGTGTTTTTCTTTGTGATATGTAGGTTTAAGAAGAACATGTTAAGCTCAAGCCTCAGTGCGACAAGATTAACAAGTGAAGGCTTGTATTTTGGTATGCTTTTTGATGTATATGAAATTGTAAATCATGTGATGTACAAGTAGATGCACTCATATGTTGTAACAAAAGGAAAATAGGCCTACAGTGTGTAATCTTGTATTTTTAAAGATTTTTAGGTTTTGTATCCCTATTATAGTTAGTTTTTAAATGTTTGACTTGTATGATATCTCTTCCTGAGGTTGAGATTCATACTATGTGTTGAGGGTTGATTTGGGATGATTAGAGGATCATAGAACTATTGATTTGTGAATGAAAGATTATATAAGTGTTTCTTTTAAATGTAGGTCATAGGAAAAATTTGGGATAATACCCTGGTATAACATGCTGTCGAATTTTCGGCACAAGGATTCCCAAATGGAATTCCTAACTTGATTTTGAAAAGTTTTTAATGACTCGCATTTTTGTGAACTAAGCATTTCGATAACCATAGTTGTAAAATATTTTTAAATATGTTAAGATAAAGTGGTTCGGATATTACATTCATGTGCACGCTCTCTATTCGGGTTTAGCGACTGGATCGGGTAGAACGTGTCACAAAATATCTTGTTTACTAATAGCCTTTCGGCTATAACCGTATAATACACAATCTTAACATACTCATCTCATTGTGTCTCTCATAGTGTAGGCATGTTCACATGCTCATTTTCATCATCACTTTGTTGTCTTATTTTGAATTTACACTTACTCTTATGTTATACATAATGCATACATATCATGCATGTCTTTTTAATGCTTAATTATGGTAATTGAAACATAAAGAAAACATACCTCAATGTCATCATCCATACATATAATGGTTGGCATACATACTTTGGCCATTTTGTCCTACATACCATATCATGCCTCATGCATAAGAATTATGGCATTAATATCACATAAGTATCACATATACTTGAATTAGCTCATCTTAGACATCATGCATAATACATCTTTCCTAATAGCCACTAGAAACATTATAAGCATTCAACTAACTCATAGTTTTTAACAAAACCAAATTCAATAATTAATAACATCATTCTTAAGCTATTTCAAATGTCATGTTCACCAATTTATGGCCTCATAAGGTTTTGGCCACCATAGAATGTCATAATTCAACCTAATCAAGTTAGTAGAATGATTTTACATAACATAAACATGCCTTGCTTCACAGTCATAAAAATCAATTTAATTAAACATAATACATTACACTAAAGTAACACATCATTTAGTCCTCCTTATAGGGGCATTCGGCCTCAACATGGAAGCAACCTCAAATAACTAATTTCATAATCACATTATTAATTTAGACATATCTCATGATAAATCATACTAATAATTACATAGTTTAATCAAATTACATGTACTAGCATTGTTCACATACTATTATACACACACTTTTTATAACAACACACACACATAATGTATATGTTAGGTTGAATACACTTACAAATGGAACAAAATATACTACTCAAACTTGCTTATGCCTTATCTTTGCCCTTCTTCTTCCTTCGCTCACTTTTCTCTACATAAAAAATTATAGGAAAAATGTAAAAATCCATAATAAATCATAGAAGCTTCAAAACTCAATTCCAACCTTATAATTGTGCTCTTAGGCACTAAAACATACTTAGAAAAATTAGAAAAATATGAAACTAAAAATAAACTTACTCCTTAGATTTTGGATTACTATTCATCCCTATGCTCTTCCTAAAATATCTACCATTTCTAAGCCTTCTTTCATCAATTTCTCTCCATAATCCAACCTTAATCCATGCCAAAAGGTGTTTAGAAGTGATTTTAGGGAATCAATTTGAGTAGAAATTGAAAAAGAAAGGGAGAGGGGAGGAGGAATGTGGTGTCAACAACAAGAAGTTTTAGGTGAGAAGACAACTATTCAAATGTTGACCAATTTTAAGAGGAATTGACCCTTAAATAGGTCATTTGATATAATGGTCATAATTCAATCTCCTCCTCATCACATGGTCCCAATGATTCTTCTTTGTTTCCAATTTTTTTATTTATTTTCCCCTCATTTTTAATCCTTAAATAACACTTCTAAAAATCATATAAGCCTATTGAATTATTTCTTAAAAGCCTAGAAAAAATTGTGCTCGAAAAGCCGAAAAAATCAACACTTCTTAACTTTGCCCTACTTTTAGAAAATAGTTTTCGATATTTAAAAATTCTAATTTCCATGCCAATGAACTAATTAAAATATTAAAGTATCAAGTTGTATCGATCCTAGAATTTTTTGAGCAAAAATCAAATATTTTATGGTTCAATTAAAATAAGGTACTATTCATGTGACACTATCGTAAAATCTTAACTGTCATTTTTAACCATCTAAATGACTTTGTTTTCACTTTAAATTTTATTCAAAATTATATTATGATTAATACTTCTATTCAGTCACATTAGTGTGATCTGAGTCTTAAAAAATACTATTCACATCTTGAGAAGTACTATTCGTAACACTGGGATTTTTAGGCATTACATGAGGGTTTAAAAGACTAGGTCTCTTTAGTACACAAAGAGGATTTAGGAAGAAAATTCTATTTGGTTTGGCTTTCTCCCTAGGCATTAGGACTAAGTAGGGGTTAGATTTATATAAAGAGTCTTTTTTTTTGTCTACAAAGAAGGATATGTAAAAAAAAAGGGAATTGATGACTTCTCGGAAAGGATGGCTTTTATGTAGCGTACTTTCTTTTAATAATCTCTTCTTTGCTGGTGAAAGTTGCTTTTTCATTTTAGAAAGGATAAGAGCTCTGAGGCATACTACCCTTTATCAATAACAAACCGGTCAGCTTATTTGAGAACCATACAGTTGAACCGAAGCCATTTGACCTAATTTGGTCATATTGATGTGAAAAAGACAAAAAAAAAAATCTACTAAAATTCTATTAACTGTTGGATACTTTTTTTCATGAATTTTTACACTTCATTCTATCAATTAAATTAATATGCTATTAAGTTTTAACTATCACATTTTATCACTTTTATGATTATTACAATTTGACACATCAACAAAGTTATTTTATATACTAACATTTTAGTCTTGTTTAATATTATATTTTAACTTTTTAGGCATATTTATTATTATATTTTAATCTTATTGAATATATTTATCATTATAATTTTATCAATTAAATTTTGATATTATATTTTTAAATTGATCTTGGAGATATTCTATTAAATTTTATTGATCCATTTTAAAAAATTAAGTCTATTTAAATCCAAAATGTATTTTAATGTATTAATTTCATTACATATATTATAATAATATAATTAACTTTTAGTTTATGTACAAATGTATAAAATGTATAACTAAATATTTAATTGTTATATATATAACAAGAAAAATGTTGTTATATTATTAAAATTTTGATATATAATTAATTTCGATCAAATTTCGTTTTGATCTC
>CANXYI010883075.1:0-10412 GCA_948208565.1 Hura crepitans
GTTGCTAAGCTTGACTATATGGGCTCATGGTTTGGTTAAAAAGGCTTATTGGCTCCTATAAGCAGAGGTCCTTCCTAATAGGTCTTTCTAATCAAGGATAATAGGGACCGATTGGTTCACTTTTTTCATATAGCTGAAGGCACGAGGCTTATGAGTGATGGATATACTAGCACTTCTCCATTCTTGAATGAAAAATAAAGTAATGGTTCACAACACCATCCAAGGTAAAAGGGATATAGTTTATATAAGATGCAATATATGGGATTAACAAAAATGAGAATATTAGATGGCATATTATTTGGGCACTTTTAGATTGAGATTCTCAGTCCCCAGTGGAGTCGCCACTATAGAGATTATGATATTTTTACTGGGGACAAGAGTGGTTAGTGGAGTTGCCACTTAACCTCTACACCAGGACCTCTAATCTTTTGTACTAGAAAGGTTTAGAATTTAGATCTTATTTATACCCTAATAATATGCCTTCGTTGTATATTGTAACATTTATTAATCCATTTTCAAGTAAGCATGAATTATATTTAAAGTATTTATGTCTCCTTTTCCTATATAAAAATAAAATTATGATATGTAAAGAATACAACAAGGTATATTGTACATCTAAAAATTAGGTTATTCATTATTTGTTATTTAACCTGACAATTACCTATAATTCCATAGGAATTGGTGGTAATTGCCCAATTAAAATACATTTGAACAATGTGACTTTTGATTATAGAAAACTTAAAACCATTTTATTTAACAAAACACCAATTAATTAGATAAAAAACCATTTTAATGTAAGATTTAGGCTTTAGTGCATAAAATAGGTTATTTACTACCTATTACAACCCCAAAATAAACAAGAGAATTAAAAAGGTACAAAACCAAAGGAAATAGAATAAAGAACTTAAATGGTCCTATATGTACGACGTTAAGTCCGTGTGGACTCTGTGTAGCTCTAGTAGGTGTCCTTGTGGACTACTGCTTATAAAGGTCATTATGTCCATCTGAGCCTCCACTCCAGTGAGAAGGGTCACTTGCATACAATTCAAAAGAAGAGGTTAACAATACTAGATAAAGGATTTATGAAGACTTATAAAGAGGATAAGAAATAGATACATGTTAAAACTAAAAACCAAAATATATGTTCGTGCAGACTACATTCCTCGTGAGAGGGAGTCTGTGCAGATTTAACATTAATTTTAGTATGTCAACAAAATACATATTATAGGATGGAATATTTACACAACATGATAACATCAAAGGATTATGCCAATATAGTAAGTAAAATACATTAGAACATGCTAAGACAAATGAGACACTATTATTGAATATAAGTTTGTGTGGTTAACAAATCATGCATATATCGATAAAGTTAGTATGTGTGGACTTCATTATGCTCATATATAGGTTCATATGATTAAGAAAAAAATTATAAAATAATTATAACATAGAAATAATAAATTTTATAATATGAAATAATTTAAAATGATGACCTACTCTTCTGATCAAGGTGGGGATTACATAAAATCACATCACTTATGATCAATCCTTAAAGATTATAGGTCCATGAAAATAGTAAGAATATATATAGTAAAATGTCTCAGATCTTACCCTTATAAGTGGACTTCAAGCAACAATGCAAAAGGTAATAGTTTTGGAAGAGTAAAATTTATGTGTAGGCTGATTGGACTAATAGAGTGATTCCTGGTTGGAGTCCTTTTTTAGACTCACGGACAAGGGTTTTTGCCTACTCAAAAGTTCTTACTTTGAGTTGCTCTCTTAGCCTCCTCCAAATTCATACCCCAAATAGGGTATTTATAGGCTTAAGGTTAAGATATCTCATCCAGAGGTGGTAGAATCCCTCTAGGACTAGGATTTAGTGCCTAGATAGGAATCCCACACTTATGGAAGTTTTTACATCAGCAAGTTTGTGTGGACTTATTCAACTAAGTTCGTGTAGACTTAAGCATAGGTTTTCCTACCAGTCCATGGGTTTTGTGCTATGTCTTAGGCTAGGTTAGATTTAGTCCATGTAAAAATGTGCTTTGGCCTATCCATGTGGATCTTGGGCTTTAGGCTCAACTAGTCTAGGCTAGCTAAGGTGTGGACCTCATAACATTAAGTTCATGTAGACTTAGGCCATATTGGTCCATGCGGACTTAGGTTCTAGGGTACTTGCCTTATTGCTTAAGCCTATCTCTGGTTATCATCAGAGGCCAAACTTTAGGTGTCTACACTAGGTCATATATCTAACAAATAGATGCAGGGAACATAAGAATTCCACATAAAAATGCCTTAGTCGTATAGGCTTACATAGCAAATTTTCTAGTCAAGCGAATACTAGTTGACAATGGAAGTGTAGTAAATTTGCTAACTTTAAAAGCTTACAAAAAGATGAAATTACATTTGGAAGACTTAATCCCTATCTGAACACCTCTTATCAACATAGGAAGTGCTATAGTATCGATCTATAGCCTAATTGATCTATTTATGGAGTTAAGAGATAACAGCATCACAAAGACTTATAAATGTAGTTTTATTATCATAAATATGCCCTTTGCCTATAATACATTTTTGGAAGACCAATGCTATATGTTATAAGGGACTGTAACTTGTATATAGCATTTAGTCATGAAAATACCAACAGAGATAGATGAAATCATGGTATGCAAAGATCAATAAGCTATAAGGAAATTATATATTTCTACAACAAAAAAATGCTATAGATGGTCACTTTGCAGAAGTATGCTATTTTAAAAGAGGAGAATGCTCCTAAAAGGTAGAATTTACTCATAAAGTGTTAAAAATATTGATAATAGAGGGCAAAGAAGTATCCGTGGGAGGGAAATTCAATCAAGCACCAGAAAGACATTATTAAGGTGTTAAGAGACAATATATGTACCTTTGCATGGGAGCCATGTGACATTACTAGCATAGACCTAAAACATATAGTACATAAGCTAAATATAGACCCCAAGGCAAAACCATAACAATAAAAGAAAAGGAAACATGCACTCAAATGAAGGTTAATCATCAAAGAAGAAATCAATAAATTATTAAAAAAATAAAGCGATTAAAGAAGTTCAATTCCTAGAATGGATCGCAAATGTGGTTCTAGTCAAAAAGAATAATGGAAAGATAAGGATGTGCATCAATTTACCAACCTCAATAGGGTATACCCAAAAGATAGATACCCCTTACCAATATAGATTAGCTAGTAGATTCAATTGCTAGCCATAAAGCTCATAGCTTCATGGATGCCTCCTCAAGCTATCATCAGATAGCAATGCTCAAATCAAACTAAGAAAAAATAAACTTTGTAACTGATGAAGGGCTATTTTGTTACAAAGTCATGCCATTCGGATTAAAAATATATATATAAGCAATATACCAATTATTGGTGTTAAAGTCTACATTGATGACATGATAGTCAAAAGCACTAGTGAAAAATGTCATGCAGCTAATGTAAGGAAAGCTATGAAGATTCTAAACAACTATAACATGAAGTTAAATCCAAAAAAATGCACATTCAAAGTAAAATCAAAAAAATTCATGGGTTTTAAGGTCAGTTGAAAGGGAATAAAGGCAAACCCATACAAGATATAAGCTATAATAGATACAAAACTGCTAAAAAAGTTCATGAAATACATAAATTAAATGGAAGAATAACAGCCTTGGCAAGGTTCATTTCTCATTCTTCAAAAATCTTAGGAAATTAAACAATTTTGAATGGAATGACGAATGCCAAAAGGCATTTGAAAAATTAAAAAGCTTTTTAAGTAACATACCTCTCATGAGTTGATCGATTCAAGTAGAAAATTTATGCCTGGACCTCGCCACATTAGGTGAAACAATCACATATGTACTCATTAGGGAAGAATCAGGATACTAGAAACTAGTGTATTATGCCATTCAATTTTTACAATGATGAGAAATACATGCCAATAAAATGGAACAATCATTGGAAACTGTGGACACTGGGTTTTTGGGGTTCCTATGTTCAGTTTGCCTAATGATAATGAAAAAGACAAAAATCCTAATAAATAGGATTTTAACGTCCAATTCAAAGATCTCAATGTTTGCTTTAAAAATTTTCCTTTCAGTCCTTACCCGATACCCAACATTGATGCCTAAGGGGGGTGTGGAGGGCTTTGGTAAAAAAATTCATCAAAATGGCTGTTTTACAAAAATGGCCATTTTTGCACCCCAAAATGGCCGTTTTGTGAAAATAGCCATTTTTGCACCTTAAAATGGTTGTTTTCGTCTCCCAAAATGGCCATTTTTGCCAAAACTCCTGTTTTCAGCCTTGAGATGCATGTATAAAAGCCAAATGGGTCATTTTGAGGCAAGGTTAGTCATTTTAAGGAGAGAGAAAATTTTTTAGAGAGAGAAAATACAAGAAAAAAGGCAAAAAGTACTCTTTTAACTCCATTTTTTGGATTTTTTTGAAGATTCAAGCACCGTTTTCAATCTGATCGAGATCTTTCTGAAGGCAAATATACTCAATGTGTCGAGTAACCCATTTTTCTACTATTTTTCATTTTTTTCTTCCCATTTTATCCATCTACTAGTTAGATGTGATAATTTATTTATGTTATATTTTATACATTTGTGGGACTGCTCATTTTATTTTTATTTATGTCTTTTTTTTATTTCTGCTTCACATCCAAGCATATTATTTTTGTCATTTTTGCTGTTTTTATTTTTCATTTTGCATTATCCATTACCGGTTAGATGTGATAATTTATTTGCACAATATTTTATATTTTTGTGAATGTTTATTTTTATTTTATTTCTGTTTATTTTTCTATTTTTGCTTCACATACTAATATATTATTTCTATTGTTGTGATGTGAGCTATTAGATTATTTGGGATCTATGTGCTATATTTTTGTCTATCTCACTGAATCTCAGTGAAGTAATTTTTCGACACCCATTATTTTCTACTTTCTATTGTATTCTATTTTTTTTGCATTTTTTTACTGATTGCTTTCATTATTGCCTATTTCTTGTTAGATTGTATTTTAGGCATCCCAAAATATAATTTTATTTTTATTTATTCATTTGGTTAGAATGTATTTTAGATAATTACCTTGTATTTTATTTTTATCTTCGAATTATTTCCTTATATATTCCATGAATGCCATAATAATTAGAAAAATGATTTTTCACGTGATCGAAAAAATAACCAAAATATTTTTATTTAATTAATTAGTGTTTTATTAATAAAATGGGTTTTGATTTTTCTTAATAAAAGACACAATAAAGAAAATCCATTTTCTTAAAATTGACATGTGAGAACCAAAGTTCTCAAATTAAATCCATCACCTAATTTTATGATGATACTTTCAATTTTAATCCCAAAATATTCCATGAATGCCAAATTGGGTAGAAATTTGATTTTTGCATGCCAAAAAGAAATAATAATCAAAAATCATATTTTTACCCAATAAATTGGTGTTTTGCTAATAAAATAAATTCTGATTCTTTCTTAATAAAAATTACATCCATTTTCTAGAATCAACATTTGAGAATCAAAGTTCTCAAACCATTTTTCCAAATAAAAGTCACCACAATAAAATCCATTTTTCCAAATTAGCATATGAGAACCAAAGTTCTCAAACCAACCACCCGATTTCAATAAAAGTCACTGCAATAAAATTCATTTTTCCAAAATAGCATACAAGAACCAAAGTTCTTGAAACAATCAATTGCTTAATTTTATGTATGATATTTCAATTCTGAGCACCTATTTATTTTTCTGTAAATAGATTTTGTAAATTCTCATATGTGAATATGCAATTTACTTTAATTGCAAAACATCACTTGAAAAAAGGAATAGTATTATAGATTTAAACCGATTTTCCATATTAATTTGAGGTATAAATAAGAGTAAGGTTCCGAACCACTCTGGTTTTAGCCCTACAAGGTATTTCCCAACTCGTTTGGGTGGCGACTCCTACCTTGTGGTGCCTAACTCACTCCTTCTAGGCTAATTAAAAAGGAGTGGCCCTAGATTCTTCTAACTTCCTTCTCATCTTTTAAGAATCAATGAGTGAGGCTTAAGTCGAGTCTTCGATTGTTTCAGTTTGATTGGCCTAAGGAAAACATAAGGGACACAAACAATGGCAACTCTATTAGGGACACCATAAGACCATGCTTCAAAAGTACCTCGAACTAATATAGAACTTCATACTTTAAATTTATAATATTATTCTTTTTTAAAATTGCATTACATGCTAGAGCCTTAGAATAAGTTAGGCGTCCTTTTATACCCTAATGTCATTTTGAAGTATGAACCTAATTTCACTTAAATTGGAAGATTGTTAGAGGTGGCATCAAATCCAAGCCTTATGCCTATAAGGTATATGAAATGGTGAACCAATCGATCGTATGCTCATGATAAGATAGACCCATTATAGAGGGACCATGCTTGGATGACCATAACTGGCACAACTAAACCATGAGCCCATGTAATGACCAATAACAACCTTCCCTAGGTAGCCCGGTTCATAATGTATTATATGTTATGTGGGCCAATATATGTGAAATATGACTTAATCATCTTGAAATGCTATCAAACCCATTGGGCCTTTTCTAACTGGAATTGGGTAGACCCTACATTTTGACTTAATTGAACATGTACAATGTATGTAGGCCAAATATCTTGCTTGCACTCTTTTGTATGAGAGAAATAATGCTCAGCTACCTATCATTCATTATTCAAACCTATTGGGGCCCCTAATATGCCATAGGTAAGCCCTTCTAGGAAAAAGCATAAGACCTCGTGTGTGGGAAGTGATAATGTTAAAAGGTTTTTTTTTTTTGCTTGTGTTTAACTTTGTATTCACTAATATATATCCTTCTTATTTTTATGTACATATATGTAATATTTTAAGCCTGTATCACTGTGAAAACCTATCATGTATAGCTACATCAATCTACACTCATGTATATATACATACATGCATAAGTAACCTTTTGTCCATACATAGCATAGACCTCTATACTAATGCCATACATACATGTATCAACATATGTCAAATAGATTCTTGTAGGTTCACTCATGCATCCATTAGGTATACATAGCCTTTTAGACATAGATACAACATATTTTAACATACATCATATTAGTCCCTCATGTATGCATCATGCTAGTCCATGCATAGTAATGTCATCAAAGCGCATATCATCCATTATAAGAAATCATCCACACACGCATACACTTGGCATTCTATCATGTCACACACCTATCACACATGACCACCATCTTAGTAAATGTTGTATCCATCATGTATCACATCATATAGAAATATATCTCTTACATCCTCATCCAATGAATTATGTATATATGCATTTCATAACACTGCATAATTTTTGACATCATTATGCATAAGTTGTCATGCATCTTCATTTCATGCATTTTAAGTATGCATCTATAGGTCGTTCACACCATTATGTAATAGCTGTTTGTTATGATTAAATCTCATTTTATCTACACTATTTCTATAACAACCATACATTGCATTAATCATTTGGACAACTACTGTATATGATGCCATTTCATGTAGGAGTTGCATATAAATATCTTTAGCACCATTTACTCCTTACCCATTCATTTTATTCATATATACATCCATACATGCATCAAGTAAGCATTAATACATATTTTGGCATTAGGTATATTATACGCATCGCATATTAAGTTGCATGCATGCATTACATCTTAAAGAACTTCATTACATCACACTCATTTTACACTTATGCACTTAAAAATCATCCACCATCCACATACATTTACATTATAGTGGTCAATCATGCATATATATATATATACATACATCAATAGCATATACATCATCATCATCTTTTAGTTAATTAGTCATGGATAGGCATCACACTTACTCATTACTTTTTGTGCACAACATGCATTATGTAATACTATAGACAAACATATTGTAAGAAGTTATGCATCATAACACATGTGTCTTTCGATTTACATTATCTCATGCATAATGTACATAAATAAAAGTTCTCTTTATCAAACACATATTTAATCACATGTAGGAAATGCATCCATACATTCATGTATCATACTGCTTGGACCACACATCATAAATGCATTTGTTAGGAATCATATGTCATGCTAATTGTTTATATGTATGTCTTTTGTAGATTATTCTTTTCTCGAACTCACTAACAAATGCACCACTACTTCCTCAGCCAAAGGATCATCTCACTTCTTCCCTTAAACCCACCTCTACCTTTAACTATGGCTGATGATCAAAATGTCCCTATTTCCTTAAAGGAATTAATTATTGCATTGGATCACTTCAAATAAGAAATGCTAGCAATTATCCTAATGACATTGGCTAAAAATGCTCTTAAAGCCAAGAAAAGGGATCAAGATGCTCCTCTCACATGCAAAGAATTATTTGAGGCTCTCATAATTTTTAAGCAAAAAGTGTTACAAGATGTTAATCATGTCGTAGCTGGTGCAGTACTTGATACTTATCGTCTTAAGTGCCACGAAGTGAAAAAGGAATATCTAAGCAAGAAAAGGCCCCACATTACAATACCTAGCTCCGCCAACACTCCAACAATTAATAATAAAGGCCACCTCAACCTAATTAAACCCTTGTCATGGAATTTTAAGAGATTTGTACTAGAAAAAAAAGCTACAACCACTCTCATTTCGACTAATTAGAAGTCAAAACAAGCCAGGCTATCACTTTGATCTCTTTTGTGAATATCACCAACATATAGGTCATCGCACAGATAAATGCTGGACTCTTCATACTGCTATTCAAGAACTCACCAAGGAAGAGTGAACCTCACCCACCAGTATCCTAATCATGACAAAGTTTCAAACCTATACTTGAACCTTTCTTTTGTGTTTTTGAGAATGCTTTATGCTTAAAAACATATCCTAGAATTCAGAAACTTCACCTTTTTATCTTTTTAATGAAATTTCCCTACTTTTATTTCTTTTCCATGATATTTTACCATATGATAGCATGCACATTGATAATCATTGCATATGTGATGTTAATTCAGTTATGACTAATTTGTTTAATCTTGGCATGTGTAACCATCTTATATCGCATTTCCTATAACTCTTGATAAAAGAGAAGAGAAATAAAAAAAAGAAAAAAAAAGAGGAGTTTATCCTTTACTGAGCTACTAAATTAAGGAAACTTACGGGTTCAAAAGATTAAAAGAGAAGACAAGCAAACAAGCAGTGCTTATGGCATTAAGATCTCAACACAATTAGCATCTTATCAAATCCAAGCCTAAAGGGTCCAAGAAATCTAACACCTTCTTCTTTTATCACCCATGATCATCCATAATGCTATATTGGATTGATTTTTAGTTAACCTTTATGGCTAAATAAACCCTGGGATTTGCTTTATAGTTAATCTCATGGCACATATAAAGTTCATTGAAAGCAGTCTATCATTTTTCTTGGCTAAACCCTTAATGTAAGCAATCAAAATCATCATAAGAGGGGACTTGATTTGGTAATGCCAGCTTGGCCTTCAAAAAAAAATCTCTTTTTCATACCAAAGTTAAGTTAAATGCCATTCTTTACTTTCATAATAAATAAGGACAGGAGTAGGAGCAATTTTAGTAACCCTTGAAAGAGAAAAGTTGCTATTAGATAAAAAGTTGAGGTACAAAGTCACAAATAACGTGGCAAAATATGAAGCCTGCATATTCAGACTTGAAGCATTATTGACTCTTGGTGCAAAAACAGTTGAGGTATTTAGGGACTTGTCATTGGCAATGTATTAAACCAATAAGGAATGGACCATCCATGAAGAAAGTTTAATGCCTTATGCGGAGTACCAAAGGTTTATTAGTGGACAGCTTGAAATGTACACCTTCTATCATGTTTTGAGAGATGAGGATAAGCTAGCAGACACATTAGCTACCTTGGATTCCATGTGGGATAATTCAAAAGGGATAATCATGAAACCAGTAATCATTTCTAGTTTTAAATGGTCTTGCTATGAGATAGAATAGATAATGGAAATAGAGTAAGAGAAAGACTAGCCATGGTTTTATGACATCAAAAGACTAGCCATGGTTTTATGACATCAAGAATTACTTAGAAAATGGAATCTTCCCTGAAAAAGCCACGGACAAGGATAAAAAGCATTGAGGAAGTTATCAACTCAGTTCATTAATGTAAATGGGGTCTTAGTCTAGATATATATAGGTTCATATGGTACACATATGAATGATTTAGAGTTACCCAAAAAGATCATGACCCAAGGATTCTTTTGGCTTACCCTATATCATGATTGCTCAAAATACATGTAAAAATGCCACAAGTGCTAGTAGTAAGGAGATCTGAAACATGTGCTATATTTGAACTTCATAGCTTATCATCTCCTTGGCCATTTGCT
>CANXYI010883133.1:0-11192 GCA_948208565.1 Hura crepitans
ATAGCTCCACCCCTAGTACCTTAAAGCAATAGGCTTTCTAGAAGACATACATAGAGTGGTTACTAAAGAATAGGGCTGAGTACTTCAAGGGAAAATAGTTGGATGAGTCAAGCAGAGCTAAGTACTAGTTAGATCAGATGCTTAGGATTATATAGTAGTTAAAGTGTCCTCAGGAGTAGTATATTGCATACATTACTTCTATGTTATTAGAGGAAGCGTTGAAGTGGTGGGAGGCCACTATAGAGCATAAAGCAGCAGATAATCTTTCTTGGGAGTTCCTTATAAAGGAATTTAAGAAGAAGTACATAACCGAGCATTACTTAGATCAGAAGTATTAAGAGTTTATAGATCTAAGATAGAAGCATAAGACCATATCTGAGTATGAGAAGGAGTTTGCTCACTTGAGTAGATATGTTAAGGCAGTGGTGGCTACAGAAGAAGACAACTGCAAGAAGTTTGAGAAAGGGCTAAATCTGGATATGATGCAACAAGTTGCTTTGATGTAGATAAGGGGCTTTTCAGCCTTAATAATAGTTTGTCAGACCACTGAGATGGTGAATCAGCTGAAGCAGAAGAGTGATATCTTTAAGAAGAGGTTCTTTGGACAAAGGCATGGAAATTATGGTCATACAATTGATAAGAGACATAAAGGGGGTCAGTCTAAGAATCACCAGGACATGAAGTCAAATTGATCCCATAAATTAGGATAAGGTTCTAGAGCATATACTCAGATCTCAGGTGCTTCTATATCTAATGTTGGCAGTGTTCTGATACCAAATTGTCAGACTTGTCAGAAGAAGCAACTTTGTGCTTGTTAGAAGACCATAATGGAAGTATGCTAGGGTTATGGCTCCAAAGAGCATTTCTAGAGAGATTGCCTAGTGAGATCATATGATTCTTCATAGAAGCAGGATAAGAGAGATGCTAGGAGCAGAGCTAAGGTAAGTCAGAAGGACAAGTTAGAGAGTAAAGCTCTAGCTAAACAATATGCCATTCGAGCTAGAGAGGAGATGGATGCCACGAATATTATAGTGGGTACATTTCATATCTTTGATTTACCTACTTTAGCACTAATAGACCCAGGGTCCACTCATTATTATATTTAGACAACATGAGTTATATACTGGGGGTTTAGTGCTAGATGACCTTGGTTTTGATATGATGGTTAGCAATCTGATTGGATAGCACATCATTATGAATAAAGTGTTCAAAGACTATCCTTTGTTAGTATAAGGACATGTTTTCTTAGAGGATCTCATTGAATTGCCATTCGATGAGTTTGATCTTATCTTAGGCATGGACTGGTTGTCTAAGTATCATGCCATAATGGATTGCAAGAAGAAGAGGATCATGTTACAAGCCAGTGACGGATCAAAAGTGACAATAATGGGAGAAAGATCATATCACATGGCTAATATAGTATCAATAGTTGTGGCTAGAAAGATGATGTGAAAGGGTTGTTAAGCTATCTTGCAAATGTGGTTGACACTAAAAGGGAAGTTTTAAAAGCAAGTTAAATTCCTGTTGTGGTTGAGTTTGAGGATGTTTTCCTAGATGAGTTACCTGGTTTGCCACTAAAATAGGAGTTAGAGTTTGTCATTAAAGTGATGCCAAGCACATCGCTAGTTTCCATAGCTCTATATAGGATCCTCCTACAGAGCTGAGGGAGTTAAAGATATAGTTGCAAGAGCTTCTGGACAAAGGGTTCATTTGACCAAGATTTTAACCATAGGGAGCACCAATTTTGTTTGTCAAGAAGAAGGATGGTTCCTTGAGACTTTGTGTAGATTACAGGCTATTGAACAAAGTCACTATATATTCCCTACTCATGAAATTATGATGTTGCATGTGAGAATGCTGTTTGAGTTGAGCCTGAGGCTTATTGTGTTGTTATGTGATATGGAGGGTCAAGAGGACCTATTGGAGTTGGAGATAAATTTATTGATGTTTTAGAAGTATTTTTAAACAGGTAAAAATTTGGAGTCATTGTAAAAATTTAAGGCCATTGTGGTTACTATATGGTCCTTACTCATGAATTTTTGACACAATAACCCAAAATTTTTACCTGTTTAAAAACACTTCTAAAATATAAGTAAATTTATCTCTAACTGCAATGGGTCCTCTTAACCCTTTATATCATATCACAATACAATGAGCCTTAGGCTCAACTCAAATAGCATTTTCACATGCAACATCATAACTTATCACACAATCATGCAAGAAAAAAATAAATATTTTGTAATATTATAACTTTAGTTATAAAAATAACCCAAGTTACAGATTAGGCCTAATCCCTTTAGAATTACAAGAGCACACTACTACTATTACATTTACATCATTATACTATTACAAAATGATTAAAAATACCCACATAGGGGTAATCTTCAAAAGTCTCCTATGGTGCAGAAGCTTTGGCTTTAATCTATTGCTCTGTTACCTACGCATCGCAAACAGGCAATACGCTAAGCTTCCACTTAGTGGTGTAATCACTTTAACTAGATATATCAAATTAAACATTCTTTCATGCAATATATGTTAGGTGAGTCATATCAAACCATACACATGCACACATTATGATAACAACATAATTATGCAATTTGAACACATACTTGCCTTCAAAAGCATGAAAAACCATTTAGGTCCATATTCACAACATAATCACTTTCAACATGAATTAATTCAATTACACGTATAACTTATTTATATCTTGGTCACAACATATCTATGCATCATTTTACATGGTAACAAGCATACAAAAATGTATTATGATCCATTTCCATACAAATACATCATTTTAACATATTTGGGTCCCAAGACCCTATATGCATCAAGTTATCAGCATTATGAGTATAAATCTTTAAGGTATAATTGATACATCATATAAATGGATTAAATCCAAAATTATGCCAAAAACATAATTATCACATAGAATGTATCATTAAAAAGGCACGCATCATTATTTTACACTTTTTTATGCTATAACCACAATTAACCTTGTTATTATAATTATTTGTTTAATTTATGCCCATACTAAAGAGATAACTATCCAAGGTTGGATAGCGGATAACAAGCTACCCGAAAGTGCTAAATAGTGTACCTGAAGGCATTGGTATCCGTGGATACAAAATGCATTAACCCGAAGGTTCATATATATGCAGTGCTAAATAGTGGCTCAAAAGCCTGGTACCCATTGACACAAAAATACATATCTTGACCTGAAGGCCTTCTATCTAAAGGTAAACATTGTAGCTGTTAATCTTATTTAACTAGTCAACCTATCCACACTAAGTTGTTTAACTATATAGGTATCATCAAACTAATCGATTATATCATTTTTAAGCCATTTTTAACGTATAACATAATTATCATCATTTCACACATACATGCATTTTGCATCTCAGTGAGGCCTAAACATCATGGTAAGCAACATGTATTAACAAAAACATAACATTGCCAAAAATAGGCTCATGTGGGTTCAAAACACTAGTTAGGCACATCACTTAGGTGTAAAAGTAGAAAACTCATTTGAAAACATAAACACACATTTTTATCATTATTTTCCTAAATAACATGCATAATAGCATCAAATGCATCATGGTTGTGCATAACTATCACATTTTTCTTATCATGTCTTTTTATACGCATTTTCGACATATAGCGACATGCATATATTATTTGCCCACATACACATCACTAAGCCATATAACATGCAAATTGCCATTCGGCCATCACTAAGTATGCACACACATTTTATTCATCATAAATGTCCATTCAAAAAAATATTACAGCATAAAACATGATATCTAAGTCATTTATGTATATTACTTGCAATTATGCAAATAAAGCTTACACTAATGAGTTTCGGCCTCCACTTACTCGAGACCTCTAAAATGCACATACATATGCATATATAACTCTATGTCATGTTTAGATGCTCAATATCACATCCGCATACTTTCAACCAGTTACACACAGTTATATGACATTAATATCGCAAAAATGACTTTATATGGTCTTATGACCACATAATGTGTTCCTTAGTTAATATTACCATAAAAATGTAATATTGATTCATAATCCATTTTAAAGCATCATATTACATGCATTCATCATATATTTATGCCATACATGCCCAATTAAAGCATCATATTACATGCATTCGTCATATATTTATGCCATACATGCCCAATTATACATTAAATGCTCATTATATCATTAAATGCCAATTATGTCAAAATGCCCAAATAAGTTTATAGGCATTTTCATCCAATTAATGTGATTACACTTACCAAAATAAGTTGCATGGGATGCTTAAAGCTAGCCTAAGCCTTCTTCTTACCTTGGGAAGCTTAGGTCAATGCCTGGCTTATGAATTTAAAAGGTTACCAATTTTAATAAATAATATAAAAATAATCCATATGTCAAAAAAATATTTTGAGCCTAGATATACCCTTTATGACACCCTTAGAACCCATGAAAAATAAAATTTGCAAAAAAGAAAAACTTGAGAAAGAGAAGATTACTATTCACCTCAAAATTTTCTTGGTTTTTATCCCAAAATACTCCACCATTCTCGACAATTTTGGTGTTCACGAACTCATCTTGGGACGTTCATCATTTTTGGCATAATTTTTTAATGTGGGTCCCTCTATGGAGGAAAAAAATCAAAAAAGAGAGAGGAGAGGTGGAGGTCATAGTTTTGGGAGGTAATTCGGAGGGAAAATGTGTGTGTGGGGGTGGAAATGGAAGAAATTTCCATTTCCCGCCTATTTATAGTTTTCAAAACAATTAATTTTTCTCTCTTTTGAAAAATTATTATAAATGATCGAAGTGTCAAATTTTTCCTCATTCCTATTCCCAAAATTAGATAAATCCAAGCCTTAAATCCTCTCAAAATCTCAAGCCCAAACTACAGCAAAAAACCCAAAAAATTAATGCATTTTATGTCCCGAAAATTAAGAAAAATTACTTCCCAATCTTACAAAATTTTGATTCCAAAGCCGAAGGACTATTCAGAATATTTGAGTATCAGGTTGTAACATTTTCAGATTATTTTGACCAACTTTTTATTTTATTTACGATTCAGCTTTGCTTGTAACACTATTTATATGACACTAATGTAAAATCTTATTTAGCTTTTCTAACCATCCAAACAACTTCAGATTGGCTTCAAACTTTGCCCAAAATTCTCTCATAATTAATACTACCCATTGGTGCATTTATTGCAACTCAAGTTTTGGGAAGCACTATTCACCCTGGGAAGTACTATTCATGAGAGAGGATTTTTGGGTCGTTACATCTCTGAGTCCTGCAAAGATAAAAGGAGGTAAGAATTCCTCGACCTAAAATAAAGGTGGAGGTCAATGTTAGAATATGAAAAGGATTTTGCCTACTTGAGCAAGTATGTGGAGGAGTTCATACCCATTGATGAGAAGAAATGTAAAAGGTCCGAAAGGGGCCTCAATGTTAAGCAGAGGATGCAGTTTGTTACTATAAAGATTAGAGATTTCTTAGAATTGGTAATTAGAGCATATGATATATAGGACATGTTACAAGAGAAGAGGGAGCTATTTCAGAGGAAGAGACATTTCATTGCTGGTTAGACTAGTTCAAACTTAAGAGGGGGTAAGAGATAAAGGGAGTTCAAGCATGGTAAGTAGTCTTAGAGACAGTCAAGGTAGCAGTCTCAAAGGTAGGCTCCACATTAGAGGTTTAGTTAGTCTTTTCCTCTAAGGCCTTGACAATCATAGTAGGCCTCAAGTGCTTTGGTGTCCATAGCTAGAAGTGCACTTCCAACATGTGGGAGTTGCTAAAGGATACATTAGGGTTAGTGTTGGTAGTACAGAAGAGGAGAGTGCTTTATATGTGGAGTTAGAGATCATTTATAGAGAGATTATCATCAAAGACAATCAGAGGTTACACAGACTCAGGCATTAGCTATAACAGCACCTAGTAAAGGATTAGGGTAGGAGAGACAGGAGTAGCCAAGCACCAACTAGAGGATAGGTCAAAGACTAGAGCTCTGGCATGATAGTATGCTATCCATTCCTAGGAGGAAGCTGAAGCACCAAATATCATTGTTAGTACTTTCTTTGTAATTAATATACCTATGTTATCATTAATGGATCCTCATTCTACTCACTCCTATATTTGCACTACACAAACACGAGATAAGGGACTAGAGCTAGAGCCTATAGACTTAGACATCTAAGTGAATAACTTGATTGGGTAGAGTGTGATAGTCAACATAGTTTATAGACACTATCCTCTGGTAATCCAAGATTAGACTTTTCCAGTAGATCTTATAGAACTTCCCTTTCATGAGTTTGATATTATACTGGGTATGGACTAGCTGTCAGAACATAGAGTAATGAATGATTATGAAAGAAAAAGGTTGAGTCTGCAGATAATAGATGGACAAGAGGTGATAGTTATAGGTAAAGGAGACTTTCTATCTAATATCATTTCAGCCATTATCGCCAAGTGACTCATTCAGAAGGGATATGAAGCATTTTTAGCTTTTATGGTAGATATTAGCATTATAACCCCTAGCCTTTGTCAGATACCAATAAGGTTTAAATTTCTTGATTTGTTCCCAGACGAGTTACCAGGGTTACCTCCACATCAAGACTTAGACTTTGAGATTGAGGTATATCTTAACACAAACCTAGTATCCATTACCCCATACAAGATGCAACCAGCTAAGTTAAAGGAGTTAAAGGTGCAGTTGCAAGAACTGTAGGATAAAGGCTTTATTAAGCCTAGTGTTTGACCTTTTAGAGCACCCGTATTATTTGTGAAAAAGAATGATGGGTCACTTAAGTTGTGTATTAATTATAGGTAACTAAATAAAGTAATAGTTAAGAATAAATATCTATTGCCTAGAATCTAAGAATGACATCCCAAAGACTACTTTTAGGACTTAATACAGGAATTATGAGTTCCTAGTGATGCCATTTAGGCTCATTAATGTCCTAACAACCTTTATGGACCTGATGAATTGGATTTTTAAGCCCTATTAGGATCAATTCCTTATGGTGTTCATAGATGATATCTTAGTATATTCTAAAACTTAGGAGGAATATGAGCAGCACCTTAAACTGGTGTTATAGACCTTGAGGGAGAAGCAATTATATGCTAAGCTGAGAAAGTGTGAGTTTTGGTAGGAAGAAGTAGCTTTTCTAGGTCACATTGCCTCACTTGAGGGTATTAGAATAGACCTAAGCAATGTTAAAGTTGTATTTGAATGGAATCCTCCTAGGAATGTGACTGAGATTTGAAGTTTCCTAGGATTGGTAGGATATTATCGGAGGTTAGTGAAAGGTTTTTTTTGATGATTGCTGCGCCACTGACACCATTGATAAGAAAAGATGTGAAGTTTGAGTAGGTTGATAAGTGTCAAGCTAGTTTTAATAGGTTGAAAAGGATGTTGATAGAGGCTTTTATCCTTACTCAGCCAGAACAGGGGAAAGAGTTTGTGATATATAATGTTGCTTCACATAACGGACTTGGTTGTGTTTTAGTGCAAGAGGGCAAAGCGATTGCATATGCCTGTAGGCAATTAAAGCCTTATAAGAAGAATTACCCTATACATGATCTAGAATTGGCTACCATTATGTTTGCACTGAAGGTGTGGAGACATTACCTGTATAGAGAAAGATGCTACATCTACATCAATCATAAGAGTTGAAAGTATTTACCCATTTAGAAGGACTTGTATCTCAAACAATAGCAATGGATGGAGTTAATAAAGGATTATAATTGCTTAATCAACTACCATCCAAAAAAGGTGAACGTGGTTGCAGATGCCTTAAGTAGGAAATTCATTGCTACCCTAAAGCTTATTCTTGTTAGAGTGGAGTACACCACAGAATATGCAATTTTGGTAGAAATGCAAATTAAACCTTACTTCAAGTAGCAGATAAAGGGGGCCCAGTTGAGAGATGAGTGGATGGTGCAAACTATAAGTAAATTTATAGAGGGGAAGACAACAAGATTTGAATTTTTGTGATACTGGAACCTTTACTATCAGAACAGGTTTTTTATGCTAGAGGTGGATAGACTAAGAACACAGATCTTGAAAAAAGCTCATGATGCTTCATATTCCATGCACCCAAGAAGTACAAAGATATATCTTAATTTGAAACCCCACTATTGGTGGCCAGGAATAAAGCAAGAGGTAGTTGAATATGTACCCCGATGTTTAACTTGTCAGTAGGTGAAAGCTGAACATCAGGTTCCTTTTAGATTGTTACACCCGATAGCAATCCCAGAATGGAAATAGGAGAAGATCACTATAGACTTTGTAATAGGGTTGCCATTGACCAGAAGTAGATGTGACACTATATGGATAATAGTGGACATGTTGACAAAGATAGCTCACTTCATCCCAATGAGGATGGATTATTCCTTAGAGAAGTTGGCATGACTCTACATCGATGAGATTGTATAATTACATGAAGGACTAGTAGCCGTCATTTCAAATCGAGACCCGAGGTTTACTTCTAAATTTTTGAATAAGTTATAAAAGGCATTAGGTACTTGCTTAACATATAGCATGGCATTTCATCCTTAAATGGATAGATAGTCAAAATAGGTGATATAAGTGTCGGAAGATAAGTTGTGTAGTTGTGCAATAGAGTTTAGAGGCAACTGGGATCAATATCTATCATTGGTTGAACTTGCATACAATAATTGCCACCAAGCCAGCTTAAGAATGGCACCTTATAAGGCATTATATGGTACAAGGTGTAGGACTCCTCTTTGTTGGAGTGAAGTGGGGGAAATTAAGATTGTTGGATCGAATTTGATTAGAGATACAGAGAAGCAAGTCAAGATTATAAAAGATAGATTGAAATCTACCTCAGATTGACAGAAGTCACATGCTAACTTAAAATGTTGAGACATTAAGTATGAATTCAGTGATCGAGTATTTTTGAAAGTGTTGCAATGGAAGAAGATGCTCAGATTTGGTAAGAAGGGGAAACTCAGTCCTAGATTCATCGGTCCCTATGAGAAAACAGAATGTGTGGGACCTTTGGCATATGGATTGGCATTACTGCCTGAGCTATAACAAATCCATGACATCTTTCATGTATTGATGTTGAGGTGATATCAATCGGACCCTTCACACGTGATAGCTATAGATGAGATACAAGTACAACTCGACATGACATATAAAGAAGAACCAGTGCAGATTTTGGTTATAAAAGTGAAGCAGCTAAAAAACAAGTTAATTCTCCTAGTGAAGGTGCTATAGAGACACCACAACATAACAGAAGCTACCTAAGAGATCGAAGAATAAATGAAGGCACAATATCTGCATACTTTCAACTTAGGTAATTTTGAGGATGAAATTTCTTAAGAGGGGAAGAATTGTAATGCCTGTAAGTCTAAGTTTCGGGAACAATACTTCCTTGGCATGAATAGTGTTCTCGATGGGTTGAGGCACCTTTATAAGGCCAAAAAGGGGCTTATTGGTCATAAAACTTTGACAAGCCATAAATTAGACAAAATGAAAGAATTTAAAAATTTAGCAAAACTAATATCATTTCGGGTTAAGAATTAGTGAATAGTAAGATAAAATGGGGTTATGCCACGACAGCCCCTAGATGTGCCTAGACGAACCCAAAAATACCATCCCTAAACCTCAAAATTTCCAATTAACTTAATGGTGAAGGGATTTTATGTTTTTGAGGTCGTTTGATATTTTTTCAAAATATTTTATTCTAGTGGGTGAATAGTGACCCAAGGTTGATAGTGGAATTTTGATGTGAAATTTTATAAGGACCTTAATGGCACTATTTGAGGATTTTTTAAAATTGAAATGACTATTTTTGGAGGTCTAGAGAAATTTTCATGAATTTCTAAAGTTAAAAAAGGAATCGAGAGAAAAATGGACCGTTGGATCACCACATGTCACGATCTAAGCCATTCACCCACTAATATAAAAGGGTTAGCATATATGGGTATGCCACATATGCTAAAGTCATCTCCCATCTCCCAAAAACTCCCAAATCCAATGCCATTCCTAAGGTTTCCCTTTTACAATTTTTTTCTCTCTCTTTTTATACACCACCAAAATTCACAAATTGTATATCCTTTTCACCCTCTATGATCCATAGAAGCCAAAATCAAGTGGAAATTTCTCCATATCTTGCTTGGATAGAGAGAAATTCACTTGAGGTGAATAGTGTCAAATTTGAGTGTGAGTGATTTAATTCTATTTTTTATTTTTGTGTTAGGTAGTTTAAGTTATGCTAAGAAGTTCCATGGTTTTAGATTTCTAATTAGAGTTGTATAGAATTTTTGAGGAATTTTCTAAGGGGGAATTTTGTATGTTAGGTCAATGAGAGAGAGAGAGAGAGAGGAGGAAGGAGCATAAATAAAGCATTCAATTGGTGGAAAAAAAGGTGTTTTCACACCCTAGGTATGTGGAATTAACCCAATCTATCTATGTCTTATGGTTATACATGAGAATGTGTGTATACATGTGTATGGAATTGCTATATCTTAGGGTTAGGCATGAAATTCTTGTAAACAAATGGCTTAATTGTGTTAAGGATGTAAAAATAACATGGTATGCATGATTTGAGGGAAAGAAAACTAAGTGTAAGTGTGTGTCTTGTGTATGGCCAAAACATATGCGTATGTGGGCATGGTATGTGTGTACATAGGTATGACATGTTACACATAGCATTAACATGTAAATGAGGCAACCAAATTGTGCAAGGAATGTGAGTATCAATAACTTGATATGTGGGATATTATTTTGGCAAATAATGACCTAAATGGATGTGTAATATGTACATAAGTAAGGGCAAGTAAAATGGTCACTATATGTGTGCAATTGGTTGGCATCAGTATAGGATATGATTCAAGAGAAATTATGAGATGAAATAGGTGTAGAAATGATGTGTGTTTAAGATTGATGATGGAATTGGGAGACCAGAAGGGTTTAAGAGTTGAGATTGAAATTGAAATGTTATAAAACTGCTTTTTGTGCAGGAAAAAATTTTGGTTTTTAACCTGAGTAGTCGTTATGCTGCCTAATTTTCTATAAAATAGATAACGGATGTAAACTAGAGTTTTATTGGACTAGAATAAGTAGTAATGAAAGGCTATACAATTATATAGACCAGTCAGTCAAGTTACACCCTTATATGTGAAAGTGTCATAAGTGTTAAACGAAT
>CANXYI010883369.1:0-12386 GCA_948208565.1 Hura crepitans
CTTGTATGAATATGATTTTAACCCTGATCCTAACAAAGTCTAGAACACTGAGCTACCTTTGATCAATCCCTATGATGCTTACTCTAAGCATAAAAGTTCATTCCGCTAGTCTCTTAAGACTCAGTTATGACATCTTTCTAGATCTGTTAAGGAGTACATCTAGTCATCCAGATTTCATCAATGTCTAGTACTAGCAACAGGTGAAGAACAATTTATCCCTTTCAAAATTCCTCCTTAATTTCTTCCTTAGTGGACTCATCAAAGGTTCACTCATGTTCATTTTGGAGCCATCAGATTAGCTCTTTCTTATCATGGAAGGAAGGGACTCCTTATCTTTGTAAGAATAGCTCTTCTGGATTCAAGGTATTTAGAGTACCACAAAGCAGTAATAGGTGTTGTCCAGACCTCATTGAATTCTGGAACGGTCTTATTCACCTTTTATCCCAACTTTAATAAGAGGCTTAGAGATCCTCATGTTCTTTCAGCTTTGAAAGTTCAAATCTAGACCACAGGAGCAGAACAAGTTCCCATAACTGATGTTGCAACTCTTTGTTATCATCTGATTTACAAAGTTCAAAACCATCCCTACCAACTTCAACAGATGCCTTAATGATAATGGCTGATAAGAACCATGTTCCTACATGTGTTCAGATCCCTAAGTAGTTAAGTAGGGAAGAATTGCTAACTCTGCTTCCAGAATCATGGATAACTAGATATGAGCAACTCCATACCCAGTGTAAGCCTGTCCAAGCTATATAACCTCTTTTTATCTAAAAAAAAGATGGTATGGTATAAACAAGGTTCTTAAAGCTCACAAAAGAACATCAAAAAGATGTTTTAGGTACCTCAGTCTTTCCCACAAAATTTATGATGCAACCTCTTCAAAAGACAGAGGACTCAGTTCCTATAGAAGCTTTCTCTAAGTCAGGAGAACCCATCTATGCTTACAAAAGGAATGGTCACTATTTCTTTGATATATGTGAATGTGATAAGTGCTATCTGGCCAGAATTGAAGATGAGTATGAAGATGATGATCAAAGGAGAAGAAAAAGAAGATCAAAGTGCAAGCCAGGAGATCAAAGATTCCACAGTAGATATGAAAACATAAATTCTTCCATTGGAATGTTGAGAGAACCAATTAGAAAGTATGATTATCTTGTCTCCTATTCACCTCCTCCACCCTCTCCATCACATTCAAAACCACCATCAGAAAAGTGAAAACCTCAGCCTCCACCTAAACCACCTTTACCATGTTACAAACAAGCCCAGAAATGGATTCCAAAAAAGGAGACCTAAATCCAGAAAATACCTCAGATCTGTTTGTTTCAAATCAGAGACAAAGAGAAATTCCCAACTTTGAAGGATTATACCAATCCAACAACAACTATGAGATCCATACCATATGTTCATTCTCTGGGTCTAAATTTGAAAGGAAAGCCTAGAAATGTTAGCCCAGCTAAAGCTATCCTGAATTAGTAGATAGAAAATGCCAATACTCAGAACAAGGTTCTGAAAAGGCTAGAAAAGAAAGTTGATCAAGTCTCCTCTCATGTATTGCAACTAGATTCATAGATGACAACCAGAAATATGGCTCTTTACAAACTCATGAATCAATTGTAGTCCTAGATCTATGAGCTGCATAACCAGTTGATGACTATGATCAAGCAGAAGATTTATGATTCAAGCTTCTAGACCAAAACAGTTGAAATTGCTAAACTCAAAGTCAAGTTGGCGGCTATCAAAAAGGATGTCAGAGAAAAAACCTATCCCTATGACCCATTTAGATTCTCAACCTCAGACCTTTTACCTTTCTCTCAACAGCCAAGTTACTCACCTGTTCCTCCTTCTCAGCCATCATTGCAAGATCTAGAAAGCCTTGGTCTTTCTCATGATCTCTTTAAGAAAAAAACTTAAAGCTGGAAAGTTTCTAATGATACAAAAAGAATTACCCCAAAAGGAACTGCCTTAAAAGTAACCCTCCTCCTTGAACATCCAAAAAACAAAAACCCCCTATACCTCTACAAGACAAAGATAAATAAATTCCTAAGACATAAATGATCTAGAATCCAAATCTGATTACATCCTTCTTAGACCAATAAGCTAGATAGAATATACCCTATCTCTAAAGTTTTGATCCAATTAATGATCTGGATTACTCAATAGAATTAGAGGACTCAACAACTTTTAGTGACTCTGATGGAGAAGACCCAAAACATTTTCTAGAAGCATTCATGGTAGATGAAACCCCATAAACAATTGGTATGAAAGCGATAGTATGCACATCTGGAACTAGCCCTTCAGTCAAAAGAGAAGAGCATCCTTCTCAAGGATATTTCACTGAACACCCAAAAGAAGTGATAGTAGACTATACCTTTACAGAGAACACAACACCACAGTTTAATAGTGCAAGCCTATGGTTTTCGTTTGATGATATCCATCCTTATCAATGGAGAGACAGACTACAAGAATTTTATGCATGGTTGGAATTACAGATGAAAAAGATAGATGCTGATTTCTCTCAAATCCTCCAAGAGTTGACATCAAGGTTCATAGGTCTATTATGAGATTGGTTTGTCAGATTAGACATATACACAAAGATATAGTTTTATCAATATCTGGGCATAGCGCATGTTCTTAATTTCATCCATAAAGAGTTTATTAGAAAACCTTCTTAATTTGAGGAAACTCTTAGAGATGAATTCTTTGAAATGAAGTGCTACTCTTTAAACAGAAAAGATCTTAATAGACATTACTATAAGATGAGCAAAAGATTCTATGTTCTCAGAGCAATGAACAATCCAAACCTTAGAGAAAGTTTTCTCTCATCAATTTCAGAAGCCTTGTCAAAACAAGCCTTGTATTTAATGAGAGAATAAGGAATCCAACTAAATACTCTTTCTTTTGGTGAAATTTACTAGAAGGTGCTTATAGCATTAGACATGCTATGTAATCAACTAAAGCTTGTCCAAGAGTTGATGGAGAGAAGTAGAGATCCTTCCTTCAGAATGGCAAGCAGAACACCAGATCTTTCTATCAAATGTGGAGAGAAGAAATGTACTTGTTCTTATGGCAAGAAGAAGGAACACTTCAAAATGATTAAATTTGGCAGCATCCACTATAAGAAGTAGAGAAAGAAATGAAAGTATTTCAAAAAAAAGAAGGATAGAGAAAAGAAATCTGACAAGTGTTATGTCTATTGTAGAAAGGGACATTATGCAAAACAATGTCCAAACAAAACAAAGAAGGCAGCCATGGTGATCTAAAAGATCAACCAGACAGTTCTAGAAGATATCGAAGATGTAGACATAGAATCAATTTTCTCACTTATTAAAGATATTCATCTTCAAAAGCCTTTTTGCAATACAACTTTAAGATTCTGAGGATGATACAGATTCAGAAGAGGAAACAAAAGAAGATGATAAATAGTATGATGTTGCATATTCAATTGAATTAATAGATCCCTCAGGCATAGCCTCTTCCCAACATCCAGTACCACTAGTTCTAGTTTATGTTTACTAGCACAAGTATGCCACACCTATAAAGGTAATTGCCTTTCTTGATACTAGAGCTCATTTTGCCATCATAAATCCAAGCATTCTACCCTTAAAATGTTGGAAACCATTCAAATGCCCTTTCAAAGGAGCAAGCGGAGAAATTTTCCATATAGAGCTCAAAACTAAGAGCCCTATCAAAATCCAGCTATTCCTAAAATGTTTTATCTGGACAACTGTCCTAGGATCAAATCTCTTAGGAAAAGATTTAGTTTTGAGATTTTATGCTTATTGCAAATTCTAAAAATTGTCCGTTCTACTTGCTAAAATCAAGTTCAAGAGGTGCTTTCATCCTTTTACCAACATTCCCTCTTTGTTCTCAAGCTAAAACATTAAGATAAATGGTTGAAACTAAGATCTCATTAAAATGCTTCATAAGAATTGTTGTGCAAACTCTCACTCTAAGTTTATCTAAAAACACCCTTCACCTTTGTAGACTCGGCCTAAATTTTTCATTACCTTACCTTTCAAATAGAGTGAAGATGTTAACCCAACAAAGGCAACCTATCCAAGAATGTCCCTAAAAGACCAAAGCCTTACTAAGGAAGAATGCATATAGTTAAAGGCCGAAGGTCTAATAGAGCCCATAAAGTGTAATTGGTCTTGCTAGGCCTTTTATGTCAACAAAAGGTCTGAATAGATGTGGCAAAAGAAAAGGCTTGTTGTAATTGACTATAAGTCTCTCAATCATTTTCTAAAAGACGATAAGTATCCCTTACCTAGAATTTCAACCATGTTTTCTTACCTTTCTTATGCTAAGATATTTTCAAAATTTGACCTTAAAGTGGGATTCTGGCAACTAGGAATACATCCGCAAGAAAGGTATAAAATAGCTTTTTGCATCCCTAACAACCACTATCAATAGACAATTATGCATTTTGGTTTGAAAGTTGCACCTTCGCTATTCTAAAAAGCCATAATTCTGCCCTTATCTACATAGATGATATCCTTATGTTCTCTTCAGACATGAATACCCATAATGAATTGCTTAAACAATTCATTGACATTACCCAAGAGTATGAAATCATGCTTTCACCTTCAAAAATCCAACTGGCAAAACAAACAATTGAATTTTTGGGAATGCAGTTCAATGATGGGACTTATTAACCATAACCTCATATAGAGACAACCCTATTAAAGTTTTCTGATAGTAACCTAACTCAAAAAGAAGTTTAGTAGTTTCTTGGAATTACCAATTATGTTAGAGATTTTATTCCCCACTTTAACACTGTAGCACATCCACTACATGTCATGCTATAGAAGAATGCCCATACTTGGTCCTCTACACAAACAACAACTATAACGAAGTTAAAAAATGTGGTTCAAGACTTGTCAGCACTCTAAATCACATCAATGGGAAAAAGGATTTTATGGACAAATGCTTGTGATCAATTCTGGGGTGCTATACTCCTTGAAGAAAAAGACAATGAAAAGAAGATTTACGGATATGCTAGTAAAAGATTTAAAGATTTAGAATGTCACTATCATTCTATCTTCAAAGAAATCTTGGCTATAAAAAGTGGGGTTAAAAAGTTTGAATTCCATCTCATTAGACACAACTTTACAGTTGTCATAGACTGTTCGTCCTTTCCAAGAATGCTAGAATTCAAAGTAAAAATTATTCCTCATCCACAACTTTTAAGGTGGAAAGAATGGTTTAACAAATTCACTTTTAATGTGGGGCATATAAATGGAAAGCTTAACCTCATCCTAGATTTCTTATCCAGACCCAAGAGCTTCAACCTTATCATTGTAATTGGTGAAATTCTAGGAATCCTCATGGCAAATTCGAGCAGCTCAAGATGCCCAATCTCTGAATTCATGATTGCCACAAACAAATAATTAAGACCACCAACTTGCACTTCCAACGAACTAAAAAAATCTAAACCTTGGCCAGAAACAATCTCTTTTAATACTTGGCAAATATCCAACAAAAATTCTCTTTAAACAAAGACCATTCCCATATCCCCACCTCGATATTTCAACTAGACTACCCATAGTTAATTGTATATAACTTTGCCAAAGCCCATCCAAAATGCTCAAATGAACTATAGCTTTTGTGGTGTCTGTCGGTCTTATATTGCCATGCAATCTATTTTCCTATCATGAATCTTATCCACATACTCCATAATAAAGCTTATGCATCCTCTTGACATTGGTAGTTTCTTGAGTGGTATTCACCATTGTCATGGTGGAGAAAACAATTTTTGAAGATTGCTCAATAAGAAAACTTATGGAATAAGCCATAGGAAATTGACTCCCAGTATACAACGATCTTCGTTCTCCATAAGCCCTATTTCTATAGAACAGATAGATAACTGCTATGGACATAAAATCAAACATTCTATTGGAAGATGTTTTAAAAGCTACACCCTTTTAGGGAAGACACTCATAAAAAGATTGAGCTAAAAATGTTTTTATGTGAGCTTAACAATTTTGATCCATGGACCATAATAAAACTTGTTCTTTGCACATCTCTCAGCCCAAAAAAAGACTGGAATCATAGATTAATCCTAGTAGAATCCACTTTCACTGAAATCTTCATTGTTCTTGAACCCAAAAAATCAAATGGAGTAGAAGAGCCCAATGAGCCCAACTTAGCTTTTTAAGATTCACTAGACCTATAGGATTTTAGAGAGCCTGGCCTGTATCATTCTGATGCAAAAGATATGAACATGTCACCATCCCACTAGCCAATCAACAACTAATAGGAAGATAAGAAGATATTTTAGCTTTTATCCTTTTATGTAAAAGATAAGATTCCCTAAGCTGTAAAAAGAATCTTATCTTATCTTTTCCTTATCCTGTCTGCCACTTGTCTACCACTAGTGTGTTACGTGTCTTGTATAATTATTATTTTATCTTTTGTCATTATCTTCAAAGGCTTATATATACATAACGTCGTAGACCCATCAACACATAGGCATGCAAAACCAAACATTCATTCATATACACAAATATACAGGCATTCAGTTTATGGTTTTACTAGTATACATAACCCATAATACCCACTCTATCTTATATACATGAGTGCATTTCTCTATATACAGAACTCAAAAGGAAGAAAAAATACCAAGAGATCTAGGCAGCTACACTAGTTGTGATATCTGATGCTGATCCGCACATGGTCTATAGCCTACACATCGGAACACCGACATGCTGAGTACAATACTCAGTGGTGGAATAAAATAATTATATTATGTCACATCATGCAACCTATAATAGGTTATGTTTTGCACATAATAAGTCATCCTAATACCCTAAGTCCATTTATGCATTTAAGTCAACTTACTTATGTGATTACTCATTCATTTATCCATCCTCATAACTCCTATTATCCTTTCATAAACCCATAGATAGACTACACTTTATGACACTATATAGTGGGATACGTCTTATGTAATGGCCCACTTTTAGGGACTAGGTAGCTGCACTTACCTCGCCCGATAGTAGGGAGTCGTTTGTAGACTACTCCCAATATTAGACTAGTAGATAGTAGGGACCTGTCCATAGACCACTCCTAATATCCACAAATACATCAATCACTATGCAGAGTACATCATACTGTCTTGGTGGCTGCACTCATCATAACCAACATAGGGCAGTGGACCCCAAGTGGACCGACTATCTAGTAGCTGCTTTATCCTGTAGTTAACCAGTCAGCCTATCTAGTGGGTGTCTAACTAATGGGCCATGAACTATTTTATATATTATTTATTATTATTTTATCCTTAAGTTACCCTTTTTGACCTAATTCACACAAATAATTAAAATTTGGCCATCATCGCAAAATTTACTATTCATTTGGTCAGTTTTCGCAACTGATACTACTCATTTGGTCATTTTTCCATTCTATGCCTTTCATTCCCTCTACCATTTGAGTCCCATTTCCAAGGTTTTCTTTACACCATTGTCCCACATCAAATCCACATTATAAGGGATACCAATTTATCCAAGTTCTAGTCACATTTTCACAATTACTTAAGCCACAGTTTTAGGTCAATTAGCACACCAATTTTTGGTCATTTTGCTTGCCATTTTGACCTCTAATCTACCCCTCATTTTCACACTCAATATGCTACTCACATAGATATACACAACACACATATTCACAAACCCCATTCGGTGAACAATAGGGCACACACCTACACATTTATTTCATTTCATTTTAATTAACAAATCTCATTATTTTCATGCCAATTACATGCCTATAATGCAATTTCACAAAACTAACATGCACACACCTAAAATGTCCCATTTCCATACAAGGTAACATGTGTAAATGTACACATACAAGCATGACATAGTATAACTGAGTTATTCCATAAACCTAGGGTGTATGTACACCCCTTATTATGCCACTTTGAGCTTAGGTTTGTTGGTTTCTCTCTCCTCCTTTCTCAAACCCTAAACATCAACAATTCTAACTTAGAAAAATTCTCAAAAATCAACCATAACTCTAAATGGAATTCTAAATCATAGGGATTCTTAGAATCCCCTAAACTACCTATACAAAAAAAAGGATTCATGGCCATTTACCTAATTTAGGCACTATTCACCTAAGTGTAAAAACTCTCAACTTTGAGCTTCTTCCTTCAACTTGATGGAGGGATTGATACCCAAAGTTGATGGAGGCTTTAATTTTAGGTATTTTTCATGAGATTTAGGGTGGGATTAGGAGAGAGAAAGTTTGTCAAAAATGGTGTTTTGGGTGGAAATGGCATCTGGTTTATGCCTTTGGAGAGGTTAAAGATGGTTGGTTCACATGTGTGGTGTACACACATGAGAAAATCTATTATGGGTGATGGGTTGGACCCCTTTGATTAGGCCAAATGGCCCACAAACCAATTATTAGCATTTTAGGTCACTTTTTAAATCAAAATTCATAAAATATTCTATAGGCCTCTAAAAATTCCCATTTTAGTTTTAAAATTCCTCAATTAATGGGACTAAGGTCCATGTAAAATTTTAGGTCAAAAGTCAACTATTGACTTTTTGGCACTATTCACTGTTAGAATAAAATATCCAGAAAAAATAATAGTTGACCTCAAAAAATTCTAATTCCTCCTTTATCATACTCAGTGGAATTTTTAAGGTTGAGGGTATGATATTTTTGAGACAATCCAAGCACATCCTGAGGCTGTCTTAGCCCGATCTCATTTTTTCTCCGTGACCAGTAGTTTATAACTTAAAATGAATTATTGGTTCTGCTAAAGTTTTTAATTTATTCATTTTCCTTATTTTTAGGCCTGTCAAAGTTTTATGACTAATATGCCAGTCATCAGACTCAAAATGATGACCTGCACCACGGGAACATCATTCGGGCCCACCCGGTATTGTTCATAAGATTATAATTATCGGGCATTACATGCTAAGTAGTCAGTCCTTCTAAGGCCCACTGCCAAGTATTAGTTATGGCTAGTGCAGCCACCTAGGTTCTGTGATGAGCCACAGCACTATAGGTTATTATTCTTGATTAGGATTGGTCTACGAATGGGTCCTTAAGTATCCACCATTTGTGTTGATTGCTATGAGGTGCAGGTACTAGTGGCAGTCTATGGACGTGTGTTCGCTATCTGCTACAAGTCCCTGAGTATCAGAGAAGGTAGGTACAGCTACCTAGGCCATAAAAGTGGGCTGCTGCATAGGACACATCCTACTGTTTAGTGTCTTAAAGCGTAGTTTATCTGGTGTGGGCCTATAAAGTAATAAATTGATATGATGTAACTGATAGAAATCTAAGATTAACAGATAAGTAAACTATACTAAAATTAAATGAATGAACTTAGTGTTGCAGGAACTACTTATTGAGTGTGGAACATTACATGATGCATGTTTGCATGAGTTGACATAATCTATTTGGTTTAATCCACCATTGAGTGTCATACTCAGTGTGTTAGTGTTCCGATGCATGGGTAGTAGGCAGAAAGCTGGCCAGCATCAAGCATCATCGATAGTGTAGCTGCTATAAAGTCTATTGGTACTTTTTGTTTCCTTTTTTACTTTTGTATATAGAGGTGCACTCATGTATGTATAAATAATGTGGGATACAGGATATGTGTATCAATGTACTTAATGGACTGAATATACGTATAGCCTTGCTTGTTAATGAATAGTTATTTTTGCATGTTTATGTGTTAATGGGTCTGTGACCTTGTGATTGATAAAATTAGTGTGTTTATGATGCTATTGACTGTGATATAGAGGACCAGAGGTTCTAAAGGGGGTATAAGGTTTCATGATGAATTAAAAGTGCTCTTTTGTGCAGATTAAATTTGGGTTAGTTACCAGGGTAGCTATTATGCTATTCGATTTTTCATAAATATCTGATAGTGCATAATAGGGGTTTTAACGGACTAAAATAGACAGTAATTAGGGAATAAATAATTAGAATGGGCTTAAGACTAGGTTTGGTCAAACCTGGTCAAAGTTGGATAAAAAGTTAAATGAAAAGCCACTAGGGAAATCCTACAATGGGTGACCTTAGCGGGAAGAAGTAACACTTCTTGCCTATTTCAGGTAGAAATAAGTAAGGAGTGTTATAGGGTCGATGTCAACTTTTGCCCTCGGTACCCTCTTTAGTATTGGGACCTAGACTGAAACTATGCCTATAACTAACCCTCTCTCCTTGTTTTATCAATCTAGTACTGCATTGTGCTATCCCACAATGCTTTGCCTTTTCTCTAAAAGAGGTCTCTTTTTGCTAGTACCATTTCTTCCTATCACATGCAACTGGCATTGATATAGCCAAATCCCTCTTTCTTAGGTTTAGCTATATGTATCCTTGATTCTAGATTCAGTCATATTAAAAATCTCTTATATTTTGCATATGTGTCATAGAAAATAATCTCCTTAACATACTTTACAAATTTGATAAGATCATTTCATGTACTATTTCTCACAGTACTAGAATAGGGTTTCTCCTGCCTACTATCAGTCAGTCACTCATCACTTTAACTTTTGAGTAGCATAATTGGATTTAGGTACTGATACACAACCTATTCTCTATATAACTATGGTTATCAAACCAATTAGTTCTATAACCCCACTTTCGGGAAACTAGACTAGTCATTTTTGTAGCACAAAAGGCTTTCCCTTCTTAGCCTCAGACAGTATAATAGTTTAGAGGAATTAAAACTTAACTCTTTGATATCCATGTACTCTATCAAGGAATATTGAACCTTTGCTATGATACCACCAAATGTGACACCCCCTACTGGATTCCTGAAGAAACCCAATAAGCGGTGCATTTCCCATTAGGTCACCCATCCTAAAAGTTCTCCCATGATCATTCATTTAACTTTTACTAATTTCATACTAGATCCTTCCAACTGACTCCAAAATCACTTTAGTCAGTTTCTATAATCAATTTAGGCTTGAATAAATCTAGTTTAGCTATTATAGAAGAAATCTGATAATACTTAGACACCACCTAAAAATCTAACAACATAACGACTACCTAGGCCCTATCCTAAAAATTAAAACAAGCCTGTTTAACACTTCTATAAGCAATTTGCAACACTTAAACCAATCTGGTCCATTATTCTCAGCTAATCATCATCATCTAACACACATCAAACTCAGGCCTTAGGCCATAGATAAAACAAGCATAAATCTAGAGCCTCAGGCTCACATCAACATCAACATCACATATAATCATTCATTCACCAAAGAACATGTATATTTACTTAATTTACATTAGCAAGTCATATTCACTTAATTACAATACATTTCTAAAGCTTAAATACATTTCTAAAGCTTAAATACATTTTCTACCTAATTCCCACCTAAGTACATAAATATAATAGCTGTACAAAAATTTCCTCAAAATCCTTCACTTGTATCCTCTAAACCACAATCATCACACTTTACGAGGTAGGTTCCCACTATTGTGTACCTATGCACCAAAATCAATACATTGAGTATACGAGATACTCAGTGGTGAACTTAAAGCAATTTAATCATGGTATTCTATCATTAACTTACCTATGCACTTAAAGGAATAATTTTACTTTATAAAATAATTTAATTACTCATTAAGGTGCCAAATTACTAAAATGCCCCTAAGGTATTTATATGGTCTAAAAATAGCATTCTAGACTCAAATAAATTATGTAGATTAGTACTATTATGTTTAAATGTGCATGCTTTACAAAAATCACTTTATTTGCTTTTATGTGAATTAATGACTAAATATCCTTTTTTTGTACTTTTATTACTTTCTCTAGAAAAGTCTTCCAAACGGGTTTAAACTTTATCTTTTTAAGGTATTTATGTGTTCTAAGATAGTCTACTTGGCTTATATACATTATTTAAAATAATTATTTAATCCATAGCATATATATTTGACATTAATTAATTAGTCTGGCACATCACCGCAAAATGTCCAAAATACCCTTAGCTTGCTTTTTATTAGAACTTAGAAAATACTATTCCATTATGCTTAATCTTAGGTTCCTAATTAGCTTAATTATTTACTTAATTTAATTCTCTAGCCTAACTAGGAAAGCAACACTTTAAGACACTAGATCTAGAGGTATAATAAACTGGTGCAGTGGTCTCAATTCTGGACCTATGCCGTTGCATCGACTTGTGTGCCATAATGGAAATTAGTTGTAGCCTGCCCAGACACAAGTAATTGTGTGATATAATAGAGATCAGCTCATAGGCCTCCCCAGCCACAAATCATCTTTAATAACTCGGTGACATAATAGAGATCAGTCGATAGACCTTTTAATCCACCAATGAATACCATTAATAACTGGGTGACATAATAGAGATCCGTCCGCAGACCTCTCTAGCCACTAATGAACTAGCAGCTACAAAACGTTAAGT
>CANXYI010883649.1:0-10486 GCA_948208565.1 Hura crepitans
ACATGCTCCATTATACCTCTAACATATATGTAAACTTGCTAGAATCTATTTACATATGTAATATGTAACACTTGTGTTTTGAGGCTCTATGAATAGTGCCACTGGGTCTGGGAAGTGTGCCTAAGGTGCTGAGTCACTAGCACATAAATTGAGGCAGTAGCACTAGTCATGAAACTTTGAGGGGCTTTAATCTAATGAAAGAAGCAAAATTTAAAAATTTAGTAGAACTAATAATTTATTTCGAACTGTAAGTTACCCCTCGATAAAATAAAAATTTTTCAGGTTAGGATTGACCTGGGATATGCCTGAATGGACCTAAAAATAGTGGACCCTAAAGCTTAAAAATTACACTAAGTCCACTGGTGAAAGAATTTTTGAAATTGGAGGTTGTTTGCAAATTCTCATAATTTTTAAAGTTAGAACGCAAATTAAAGCAGTCTAAAAATTACCTTATCGATGGAATTTGGCCACAAAAATTTATGCGTAAGTAGAGGGGATTAAAGTATGAATTTTAAAACAAACAGTGTAATTTTTTGAGGTTTGTATGAATTTTACTGAATTTTTAAAATTTACTGAAAAATCGAGATGTATCAGGGTGGCTGTGGGATCTACCCATAATTGTCCAAGTGGCCTAAGACCCTTGTTAAGTGGCAAGGGTGAGTGCCAAGTGGATAATTCCACTTAAATAAGAGGAAGGAAACTCTTCCCTTATTGTAGTGGCAGTGCTGCCATAGTAGCTTGGAGGGGGAGTTTCATCTTCTTCCTTCAATCTTTTCTAGAGTTTCTAGGTTCTAAAAATTTCTTTGGGATGTTACTAAATTTACAAAAAAGGAATGAAGGCAAAAGAGCTCTTAAGAAGGAATTAAAAATCACCAAAGGTCTTAGGGTCAGAACCAATCCAATAAGGGAAAAAGGTGAGCTTCCAAGTCTTTTACTTGGTTTTTCTTGAGTTTTCTTGGTTGTAAATGCTTCTTATTGATGCCTAATCTATATAGGGACATTTATGGGTTTTTTTGAGGTGAAATGAGGCAAGGAAAGGCTTGAAGGAAGGTTAAGAAGTCATCGTGAGGGGTTGGATAGCTTATGGAAGTGAAGGTTCAAGTGCTCTTCTTAACATGTAAGTGAATTCTAGCAATTTTCTTATGTCTTTTGATCTTTATAAGGGTTGGTATAGGCTATAAAAGTATGGCATGTTTGGGTAATTTAAGGTTTTAAAGAAACATTTTAGGTGAAATATGATATTGGACATGGAAATAGGTAGAGTATGATGAATATATTGGTTGGTCAAGTGCTTTGGCTTGGGTAAGGGAAGGTTTAGTTGTTGAATTTATGAATACTAAGTGAAAATTGATGTCTAAGGCATGTGAGTGTATGTGTAGTTATTGTTTTTACATATCCAAGAATGGAAATATTTAGGAATTAATGGGAAAGTACAAGTATGGCATGAGGCATATGTGTGTGGTTGAGAACAATCTTATACTTGTGTATGTGGATGGCTTGTTTAGTATGATCCTAAGGTGTGTTTGAGGTTAATAACATAGGTACATTAAGCCTATAATGCATAAATCATGAATTTGATATATAATGAGTTTGAATAATGCATGGGAAGATAGGCATGGCCAACACATAAAATAGGCCTTTGCTATGATATGTGGCATAGAAATGTAAAGGTATGTGTGTAAATGTACTTATGCTATGGATAGATGGGTGATTGTATGAAAAATACTATGAAAATGCATGGGTAAGACAAGTGAATAGTTGTACTCGAAAGCTAGTGTAATGTTATTAGCATGAAAAAGGGGATAACAAGGGTATAATGTCATATGTACTAATGTATGATCATGTGAGCATGACTAGTTTAAAGTAATCATGGCATGAAAGTAAATAAAATGTATACATTAGGTGGACATGTAACATAGTCAAGAAATGGCATGTAAAAAGATATAAAACTTGGCTTGAATGGATGCTTGAAAATTGGGATATAATGTTCCTTTAAAGGGCTATAACTTGAGACTAAATAAGTTGCCTAAAATTTATGCCTTGAGGGCTATTATGTATGATTATGTGTAATGGCTTTTGAGCTTATGTTTTGGCCTTGTAAATGGCCTAGTATATGTTGGCTTTGGGCTTATGGAATGTATGAAATTTGTTGTTGAAAACTGCATTGAAATTAGACCTAAGATGGTCCCAGAAATGAACCTTAAAAGGTGGTCGAAAGGGCCTATAACTATCTGGTTGACCTTAACCTGAACTAAAAATGTCACTAGATAGAAAATGTTAAATTCATGAGAAATAATGCTATGATAAATTGAGACATATTAAACCTTGTATATTGGTAATAACAGAACTTAAAATTATTTTGGAGATTTTGCCCAACAAAGCGAAAATGTGGCTATATCAGACTAGCTGAAAAATAAACTGTGTAATAAAATTTATAACTGCCTATTATTGCAACTTAAATATTATAAAAACACTATTGATCAATAAATAGACTTAAAATAAGCTACTTGGCCCATTAGTTAGACACCCACTAGATGGGTTGACTAGTCAACTTAGGGTTTTAGCAGCTGCTAGTTATCTGATGTTCAAGCAATGATATTCATTGTGGCTAAGGAGGCCTATGGGCTAATCTCCATTATGTCACATTCTTGATGATGATTAATAGTGGCTGGGGAGGGCTACAAGCTGATCTCCATTATGTCATATAGATGTTGAGATTTTATTTGTGGCTGGGGAGGCCAATAGGTTAATCTCCATTATGTCACATAGATTGATGTTATTTATTTATGGTTAGAGAGGCTATAGGCTGATCTCTATTATGTCACATATACCGGTGCAGTGGCACAGGTCTAGAATGAGGACAATTGCACTAGTTTATTTTCCCTCTAGATCTAGTGTTCGTTAAGGATGTCTCATAAGTTGGGCCAGTTAAAATAATTAAATAAGATTAATAAATCCATATATGATTATGAGACATAAGACAGGGCCATTTTAGTATTTTTCCACTGATGATGAATAAAAGTTTAAAATGGTATAACTTGTGCATCAAATGAGTAATAATGACTAAACACACAAATTATATGGCTTGTAATAATTAATGGGATAGGGTAAAATGGTCATTTTGCATGCTAGAGTTACAAATTTAACTTTAGATATTAGTATAAGATGAAAAAAGAGGTATAATGCATGGTTTAATTATGGACATGTTTTTAATGGTTGAATTCACCATTAAGTATTTTTATACTCAGCGTACCTATTTTGGTGCATAGGTGCCTAGAATAGGGACATCACCTTATAAAGCATGCAATAGAGTTTAGAGGGCATATTGAAAAGGTTAATCATGTATTATGAGTAAATTTTGCACTCTACATACTTAGGTGGGGAATGGGTGCGATATATATAAGGAACACAAAGTAGTATTTGTTTATAACAGACTGTGTTGTAATTATTCATGTGATGGTTTCTTTTATGAATGTGTGCTCTATGATAATGCTTGTGAGCCTGAGGCTTTTTGTATTTTTTTCGTTGTGGCCTGAGGCCTGTGATTGCTATATGATAGATAATGCTGATAGAATGATATTTGAGGGACCAGAAGGGTCCAGGATATGTGATATGTGACATAAAAGTGTTTACAGGTGGAAAAGAATTTTAGAAAGTAATGGCTGCTGGATTGTTATATAATATTGGGCTATGTTGAAATCCTTCTGAAATAGCCTAAACAGGATAATATAAACTTAAGTGGACTATAAAAATTAACCGGACTAAATTTGGAATTAGACAGAGTTGTCTAGAACTGTATAAGTAAAAGTTAAATGAATAAAGATGGGAGAAATTTCAAGATGGGTGACCTAGTGGGAAGTGCACCACTTAGTGGATTTCTTTAGGAATCCAGTAGAGGGTGTTACATAATAAGCCATATACACATACTTACACACTATTTACATCATAATGCACATATTTACAATATCACATTAATATGGCCACATACATCATTTCTATGCATTCGAACCATATTAAATGCATCATTATACACCTTTTTGGCCATTTAACACATTCAAATCTATTAATACACATAATTGAGCATTTTACACTCATTTTAATCAAATTGACATATTATGTAAATTAAGGCAATATATCATCTAAGCACAATTTAACTCAATTACACTTATCGAGAGGGTCATAACACACTCCCAAAGACCACTTATGCCTTAGCTTTCCCTTTATCCCCCGATTTATTAGTTTTCTCAACTACGAGTTATAAATTCATTTTGTTAAAATTCATAATATATCATATAGACATTAAAATTGAAAACCGACCATATATCATGACTCTTGAGCACCTAAGGAATATAGAAAAAAATATTGGGATTTGAAAATTCTTACCTAAACTAAAGTTGGTCACTATTTATCGAGCCTAAAAATCGAGCAATTCCTTTAGTTTTTCTCAAATTTTTTTCTTCAATTGACATATAGAGGTTGTGGGGGTGTTTATCTTTTGGTTAAATGGAAGAAATTAAGGCTAGAAGGGAAGATCAAAGTCAAAGATAGAGGAGAAACCCCTTTGGGTGCTGTCGGCTAGGGAGGAGTGAGAGAAGGGAGAGTTTTTGGTGAGTTTAACCCAAAAATAAAAGGTTTGTCCCTTTTATACTTTTTGAAAAAAAATAATTTTATTTCCATTTTTCTCCTTTCTTTTTTCCTCCTATTTTCCTTAACCTTAATTTCATCTCAATTAACATGAAAAAATTCAATTAATTTAGGCCCCACAAATTTCTAAAAATTAGAGCTTAAAAAAAATGAGAAAAACTGAATTAAATCTGCATTTTTTATATTACCCAATTTTAGTAAAAATACTTCCTGATCTCTAGAAACTCTAATTTTAGTGCTAACATGCTAATTAGAAATTTTGAGTATCAAGTTGTATTAATTTAGGAATTTTCTTAGTTACTTTTTATTATTTTACAGTTTAGCTAAAACTAGGTCCCTATTCACATAACACTACCATAAAATTTAACTATAGTTTTTAACCAACTAAATGACTTCATTTTGATTTCAAACTTCACCAATAAATATGTTATAATTAATACTTCCATTTTGTCGAATTAGTGGCCTTACCTTAGGAAAACACTTCACATCTTGGGAAGTACCATTCATAACACCAAGATTTTTTGGGCATTACAATGTGTGTGACCCTATAGCTTTCTAGAATAGCTTGGTAGTACACAGAGAAATAGACTCCAATTACAATTGGGACTCTATAGATTCAATCTTATTGAATTAGTATCAATTTATTAATTAATATATCACTTGTATACAAGTCAATAGAGACATCTATCCATGCATCATGACTACTTAATTTTGGAAAGTCAAGTGGTTTGACTTAACCTTTCCATATACAGTTATAGTGTAATGAACTCTTTTCACCATCTTTTACCTCATCTGGTTTGGAATATGGACTTATGTCAACTCATAGCTTATCTTAGTTTGTCTAATTAAGCTCTAGACATATTTTTATGATAATTTTAGCTTTATTCCCAAAATACCGTTAATGAATCCCATTCACGATGGCACTTTGCTCTAGTTAGAGATTCCTGAATATAGATTACTCTCAAAACTATGAGATAAACTCCCCATTGTAGCCTGGGGTGGTGAATCCTTTGTTGATCACTACTTTATCATTAAATATGTTATGGCATCCCTAAACACCTTACTATGTGTACTTTATGTTTAAAGTAAAAGCTTCAAAGTCAAAGTATGTCACTCCATATTTAGGACAAGTGGTTATCTCAAGTCTAAAGATACTTGCACCATTAATATAATGAGATGATTTCACTGACAAAGATTAAGTATCCTTGTGAAGTTCTTATGGTAGGTCTCTATTGTACTTACTTCCTAAGTAAGCATCCACATGTTATCTCTAAGCATCTCTATGCTTATAGCTTATGAGAAGTATAACATTTACTAATATATCTATATTAACAATGTCCTACCTTGTTAATACTATGATCAAGGATATTTAGTTATGTGACATTTGCATGTAATAAGAATCTCACATCATGAACACTTTATGATTTCCATTGCACTATGATTATATGTGACACCCCTTACCTGATCTGATCATCGGACCTAAATTGGGAGCAGCACATAATTGATATCTAATTTATTCTTATTGAAACCCTTATAAATTAAAAACTTGTTATTTGAAATTTAGATATGTTTACATGTATAAGATACTAAAAATATGAATTTTCAAAAATTATTTTCCAAAGTATACTAATAGGGTTTTTATGCCAAAAATTCTGCAGTATAATAGCTGTACTGAGACATTATCCCAAATAGTAACATTCATAAAATAACACTTTTAATATATCTCACACAACCCTCTAATGCAAACTCAATCTCAGTATTCATCAAGCATGCAATAGGAAGAGATATCATACAAGTCATATAACATCATATAATCTTAAATGAAATGTTTTAATACTATTTAAAAGAGTTACAAAACTTATTTACATCATAGATTATGCCTAATCCTTCAATTATGTAAGAGTGCCACAAATAATAGTTACATCATATTATCATACTAAAATAAGCATAATACTAAAAGAAGCTTCTCTTAATCAATCTACTGATATTGAGGCTTTGACTCTAACTTGTTCTTTTTAACTTACGCACTGCAAAATAAAATGATGCACTAAGCAAATGCTTAGCAGTGTATTCAACATAACATATGTGTTATCACATGCACTTTATGCATTAATTAGTCTAATGAAAAGAAAATCGCTTAATGATCATGCATATAGTAATCATAACAAAATGATGTAAGAAAAAGTATAACTATAAATATATAACAACAAGAATCACAAAGATAACTCAAGCATACTAATCATATATACTTATACATATAAACTTTATTTCTTAAACCCCTATTTTAATCCATACCTTACCATATACTTACTTTAAGTCTCATTGATCAATACATGCCGATACCTAAGAGGCAACGATCCAAAATTAGAAAATAGGACTAATGGTGCTAGAAGGCTGAGATGGACCTGAAGAGCATAAAAAGGCCTTAAGGTCATAAAATGGACCCTAAGGTCATAAATACACTCGAGGGCATGTCTCCCTCATTGACTAGTCAACCTATTCAATCTAGGTTGTCTAATCATATGGAACATTATTGACTTTAATTGTTTCACATTCTTAACCATGATTAAGATCATTTCATCATAACTTAATGGTCTCTCTTATATTAAATTGACCATATTACATAGTCTTAAATGCATCACCTATACGACATCATTTTATATACATATATTAGCTCATATAAGCGTAATATGTATTTAAGGCACTAACATACATTTTGAAGGGCCATTTGGCCATATCAACAATATGCCCATAAATTTACGTTTTCTATAACTCTTTAAACTCCTCACATGAGTAGGCTTCTACATACATTATATGCGATCCTTTTATGAACTCATACTCACATTTCACTATTTACATATTATGCCTCAATATATACACACTCATTTTCATTAAAACATATCACTAAACATAATATTATGACCAATTACCATAAGAGATTTTAAATAACATACTAGTTTTTCAACATCAAATTCTCAAAATAACATAATCAATACATATCATTTTATCATTATACTTACTTATCATCACTCTTAACATCATTTAGTTGTCATATGTTATATGTAACAAACATATCATCATATACCTACACTAAGAGGCATTTGACCTCCCTTTAAGTCACACTTATATCATCTATAACAAGCTTAGATCCTTAATTTAGGCATCTCATAAAATTAATCATGCCATTAAGCACAACATATACTAATAAAACAACTCACATTTATTACACATATAAGCATTAATAGTAATTATATAACAAAATTCTCATTAAATACATATGTTAAGATGAAAACACATACCAAAAGAATCAAAATACAGCACTGAAGCTCGACCAAGCCATCTCCTTTCCTTTTTTCTTTTGCAGCTTATTATCCTCTATGAATACAAATAAGCTCATTACAAAAAAAATCCATATAGAATCACACAATGTTTTAAAAATAAAACTGACTTAATAAAACCTATTTTGGGCATTTTAGAAACCCTAGAAAAATGATAAAATCAAAAAATTCTTACCTGATTAGAAAATGGTTCCTATTTACCCATACATAAAATCTCAAAAATCCACTATAAACTTCATGATATCTTGCTTCATGAAGGTCTAAGGTTTGTAGAGATTTAGGTTTAGGGCTTAGAAGTGGAGGATTGAGTGGAATTTAAAAGAAGAAAGAAGAAAAATAGAGGAGAATGCTCATCTATTGGCATCGACTATGAAAGAAGGGAAGAGAAGAAGTTGCTACCACTATTCAGCCTTTGACCAATTTAAAAGGCACATATTTGAATATTGGCTTGGTTAACATGATCAATGGCCAAAATTTAAATGCCACCAATCCAATGGTCCTCCTTTTTAGCTTTATCCTTCTTCTTTTAAATCTTTAATTAACCTTTAATTACCAGTCCTAAAACCTTATAAAATCACGCTAACATGATCTATAAGCCTTGAGATAACTTAGCTCAAAAATCGAGAAAAACATGTATAAAAAGCATGCTTTAAATCTTTCCCAATTTTACTAAAAATACTTCTTGATATTTAAAAATTATGATTCTAGTTTCAATGGTCTATTTGGAATATTTAATTATTAGGTTGTATTGATCTTGAATTATTTTTAGCAAAAATTGAATTATTTTACAATTTAGCTTTTCCTACGATACTATTCATGAGACACTGTTGTAAAATGTTTTTTTTCATTTTAACCATTTAATGACTTCGGATTGATTCTAAAATTTGCCTAAAATTATTTAATGATTAATACTTCACATTGTTCCAATTAGGGTGACCCAAGTTTTGGGAAATACTATTCATCTCGAGAAGTACTGTTCACTCAAAATTTCTAGGACGTTATATTTCTTCCCCTCTTAAAAGAAATTTCATCCTTAAAATTACCTAATTCAAATAGATACATATACTACTCCTTCATCTGAGCCTTGCTCTCTCATGTTGCTTCTTCTATGCCATGATATTGCCATAGTACCTTCACCAGAGGCACTATTTTATTCTGCAACTCCTTAACTTCTCGAGCTAAGATTCTCACTAGTTCTGCTTCGTATGATAGATTTTGCTATATCTTTACTTCCTTAGCTACCAACATATGAGATGGATTTGATCTATATCTCCTAAGTATTGACACATTAAACACATCGTGTATCTACTAAAGCTCGGAAGGTAAAGCTAGTCTGTAAACCAATGGTCTTACATGTTCGATTATCTCATATGTGCCAATGAACTATGGACTTAGCTTACCCTTCCTACCAAATCTCTACACTTTTTTTTCCATAGAGATACTATCAGAAACACCTTGTCTACCACTTCATATTGAATTTATTATCTCTTTAAATTTGTATAAGACTTCTGCCCATCTAAAGTAACCTTTAGCTTGTCTCTAATAATTTTCACACTTTCTTTTACATCCTTAATCAAATTTGGCCCCGTAAGCTTGTTCTCATTTAGCTCACTCCATCATAATGGAGTTCTATATCTTCTCCCATACATGGCTTCATAAGGAGCCATGCCTAAGCTCGCTTAATGACTATTATTGTAGGCACACTCCACTAACGGAAGATAAAGGTCCCAAATTTCTTTGAACTTAATAGCATAACTTTTTATCATATCTTTAAAATGCCATGCTAAAACTAATTCTAGTTCCCAAGGCATTATAAAGCATCTTACAAAACCTTGATGAAAATCTAGGATCTCAATCAAAAATTATAGGTGTTGGCACACCATGCAACTAAACAATCTCATCAATGTATAGCTCTGCCAACTTCTCCAAAGAGAAATCCTCCTTATAGGTGTAAAGTGTGCTAACTTAGTTAATTTGTCAACCACAAACCATATTGAATCACACTTACACTTGGTCATAGGTAGCCTAAATACAAAATCCATTATGACTTTATCCCATTTCCATTCTAGAGTTGTTATAGAATAAAGCAATCTAAATGGAACTTGATGCTTGGCCTTAACTTGTTGACAAGTAAGGCATCTGGTCACAAAATCAGCTATGTCTCTTTTCATGCTCAGCCACTAAAAAGCTATCTTTAAATCTTGATACCTCGTGATACTACTAGGATGATGGCATATGGAGCATTATAAGCTTCTTATAGAATCTTCTATTTCATATCTTTAACATCAGGTACATAAAGACAATTATGATAATATAGATAGCCATCACTTTTGATCTCATACTTAGTAGGCCTCCCTTTTTGAATCAAACACATAACATTCATTAACCTGTGATCATCGTTCTGGGCTTCTTTCACTTGTTGAAACAAACTCGGCTTTATTTGTAGCTTTGTTAACAAACCCCCATCATTTGGCAACTTTAAACTAGTATTCATAGCTCTTAAA
>CANXYI010883691.1:0-10506 GCA_948208565.1 Hura crepitans
ATTTATAGATTATTTTAACTTAATGTAGTTAAAGATTGATAAGCAATTATATATAGGTTTTGACTAATTTAATGCATATAATCAGTATATATAGGAAACCCGTATAAGGTGTTACATTAATGGCCCCATTAGTAGACACAAGGCCTACTTTTTACTAAAAGGATATAATCAGATATGTAGGCATTAACTATCACGACAACTTTTCTTCATTGGCCAAAGTGGTCACAATTTGGATATTCTTAGCAACTGCAGCAACAAAGAATTGGCCATTATACTAACTTGATAAAAACAATGCATTTTTGCATGGTTTCCTTGATGAAGAAGAGAATACGTCTCCACTAGAGGATATACAAAAGCAAAATGCTAATGAGTTTGTAAGCTACAATGCTTTACGGCTTGGAGCAAGCATCATGATGGTGGAATTATGAACCGACTGTCCATTTACAAAAATATGGCTTTCAGCAACTACAAATGACTATTGCTTGCTTGTTTTATAAAAGTCAAACTTGTTCCTCATCTTTCTACTTTATGTAGATGACCTAATTATCGACGATAATTCAGAGGTTGAAATTTCAAATGCAAAATGCTATATCCTTCATAAATTTATTATCAAGGATATTGGATATGCAAAACATTACTTGGGTTTGGAAATTGCTCGATTAGTTGATGGCTTATATATGTCAATCAATGGAAATACCTTCTAGATTTACTAAGGACATAGGTCTTTTGAGGGCCAAGCTTACTACAACTCATCTGTTTAAGGGTGTTAAGCTCATAACATTCAGAGGTAAACTTTTAGAAAATGGTGCACAATATAAGAGATCACGGTATAATGTTATATTTTGACTTCATGAGACTTATTATAACTTACTCAGTTCAATAGCTGAGTCAGTTTGTTAATGCACCAACTAATATTCATTGGCAACATGCTCTTCATGTGCTCAAGTACTTAAAACAATGTCCCTCACTTGGTCTTTTTTCCCATCTAACAATCAGCTTACTTTAGAAGCTTTTACAATGTAGATTGGACATCTTGCCCAGTAACTAGAAGATCATTGACAAGGTTTTGTATTTATCTTGGCTCTTCTCTGATTTAATGAAAGACTAAGAAATAAAATATAGTTTCTTTATCTTCTGTTGAAGTAGAGTATCACTCAATGGCCTCCTCAATATGTGAAATACAATGGATCATTTATTTGATGAAATAATTTTTACTTTTATTACAATTACATTCTCTCTGGTATGACAACAAAGCAACAATCCACATCTCATCAAATCTTATTTTCCATGAAAGGACTAAACATCTCGACATTGATTGTCACTTTGTTCATGAAAAGTTAAAGGAAAGACTAATTTCCACTCAACATATTTTGTCTTCTTTTCAACCTATTGACCTCTTCACAAAAGCCTTTAAGTTTTCCATCTTTTTCAAAGTTAAGTTTCAAGTTGGCTCTGATGGATTTTTATCATGATCCGACTCGAGGGGGGATGGAGAATTATTAATATATGTTAGTTAGATAGAGTTAGTTGCAGTTAATTTTGCTTTTTGTTCAAGCTAAGCTAGATTATTTTTCTCTCTCCCTTCATGCATTTCGCATGTGAATATATACATATGCTTTGTACTTAATTCTTTTTTGAGAAATGAGAATTTTCCCTATTCTTTCTAATGTAACAATTTTTGCCAAATTTAAAGGGGTAATAAGTTATTCTTACCAAGTTTAAAAAGTAATAGATGTAATTTGTTAAATTTAAAAAGTATTTTATGGCATGCATAAAATTCAATTGCGCAAACTTTTTTTGTCAAATGTAAATAGATTATTGTAACAAGTTTAGAGGAATTATATATTAAGCCAACTAGTGTTAAAAAGTCAAAATAGTAATTCGATATTCTATTGAATACATTTAATAATATAAATAGACATATTTTGTTGATCTTACAAAATATACTATTCAAGAATATATCTGATTTATAAATATATTTTTCTATTTAATAATATTCTTATTTAGTGTCTTAACTTTGTAATTAGTAATATATATTTCAATTTAGTAAAATTCTCATTTTAAATTTTAATAAAAATTAAATATCTATACTATATATAAAAGTGCAAATAGGGTGAAAATTTTTAAACAAAATTAACCTTTTAATTTTATGTTATTAACAGAAATAATCAAGATAAGAGTTCTATTGATTGCTAAGGTCTATTATAATTATTTTTTTTAGAGAAAATAGTTAATATATTTCTTGTCATATTTAATTATTTACAACAATAGTGATTTTATTTTGTGCTTTTTTTATTTTCAATTAAAATTTAATTTTATTAGTTTTAATGGTGAATATAAAAAAAATAAAAACTTTAATTGTAGCAATTAATTCAAGGTTCCTTTGAAGAATTAATAAAAAAATTATATAAAAAATTCAGATTTTCAAGATGAATGTTTTTAGTATTATTTACAAGATAGATGTCATAAAATCTTTCAATTTTTCAATTAAATTATTTTTCCTCTAAATTAAGGTACTAATCCCATTAACTCTTTTTTTTTAGTATCTATTATGAAGTGATTTTGGAAGATCGTAATTTTTATAATAATTGAACTGTGTGGCTTAATTATTTTATTTATTTTAATCATAAAATTTCACTACTTTTTAATGTCATTGTCAAAAATTGTCATTGTGGCAAATTTTCACTAAATATATGATTCAATGAATATAAAATATGGTGCTTTTCTTTAAGAATCAATATTGTCTCCCCTCATTCTTTCTATTTTATCCCTTTTCAATTTTCTTTTCTGGGTGCATATTATTTTCTTAGTGGGATACCTGATTTAATTTTTTTAATGTGCATGATTCTTTAAATTTAGTTTAAAAAATTATTGATTTTAGCTTAAAATAAGGATTAATCCATCATTTGGCTTATTTTTATATTTAAATTTTTTAGATTGTCACTCTAGCTTGATTTATAGCTTTATATAAATTTTTATACACTGAGTGAATTATAAAAAAATTCAATATCCCCATAACATATGAAAGTTCTTTTAACTTATTTTTCTAATTATCACCATATATTTATTTAAATAATTTATTAAATTAAAATCGACCACCATTAAATTGTATATAATGAGTATGAAAATTTTAATAAAATTCAAACAAATAAAATCAGCATTTGTATTTATATTCATAATCTAATCAATTACAATATTTTTTATATTTTATTTTTCATAAATTTATAAATATAAAATTATATAATTATTTTTATAAAAAAATTTACAATGTGCATAGCACATGCTGCAAAAACTAATATCAATCTAGTGCAAACGAGATGATTGCAAGATTTTTGGACAATATATGAAAGGGCTTATCCAGTGATGACATTTTACATGTTTAAGTTATTTTTTATCATTAAAATTTTAGAAATAATCAAAATATATCTCCAAACTTTGATTTAGTTAGAGCTTTATCATTAAATTAAAGAAATAAAGTACCTTTACCTTTATAATTTTCTAAAAAAGACTATTTTCGCCCTTGAATATTTAAAAATCTAACAGATTTTATTCTAAACAGTAATGACACATTGCATCATGTTATTAGATGACATTAAAAACAAAGTATTTCCTCACTTTTCTTTTATTTTTTTTTAAATTAAAGCATATTCTAACTAGTTCCAAAACCTTATAAGCAAAATATGACTTTAAACCCTATTGTATGTCACTTGATCCCATTCTGCTTTCAACAATTTTCCAACTGCAGAGCTTTTCGCTTTCATAGGATTACTTACAAATTACGATAACTGAATTGAAATTTAGGGTATTTGGAATATGTCCATCTAAGAGAATTTCTTGCATGATTTTTGGTGTTTGCAAAGGAAGGAAAGAGAGAAGCATCAAATAAGGCCAAACCCTCACTGTCATGATGCCTTTAGAATTAGAATTGGTGGAAGCAACCATAAAGATTTGGCAATTGGCATACCTGTACCCATGATATGATTTTTTCCACTAATAGCATAGGATTTGGCAATTGGCATATCTGTACCCATGACATGATTTTTTTCCACTGACAGCATAGCTTTTCTCTTTATTAATCTTATGCAAAACATATTCTCAAGCCCTTGCACTTTTGAAGTTTTTACTATTAAGCCCTCGTAGTTCTATTTTGCAACAGTCTGTGTACTTCTATTTCTTTCACACTAAGCCCTTGTGCCTTTATTATGTCCCACATTAAGTCCTTGTTAGAAGAAAAAGTCAAGGGATTGATGTGTGTTATTTCATCCAATAAGGGCTCAATATGGACGAAAATAAAATTACAGCGGCTCAATGTTGCAAAATTAAATATAGGGGCTTAATAACAGAAACTCCAAAAGTATAGGGGCCTGATGGTAGGTTTTTCCTTAATCCTACTCCTAATCAACAAAGATACGTCAATTTTACAATTAGAGATCCGAGGAGACATCTGTCTCAATGCAAAGATATCTCGAGATCAAAATTGACAACCTTATATACTTGCTAACAGTTCAGCAAAACAGCCAGGAAATATGCAGAACAGTGAAAGGAAATACCTATGTTAATTAAGTTTCTGGAAATTCCTTATTGCCTGGCCCAAAAAAAATAGCATGTCTGAGCAATAAGGTACTACATGAGACATGCAACAAAACAACATACATTAGTTGAGCAGAGAAGTTATATAGTCAATTTTTTCCACCCATAGAAAATCCAAATTCAGCTAATAGTTAATCTGGCTGAAGCAACAGAATCTACACTTCAGCTTAAGTCCAAGAAAGAAGCACCACCAAAGTCATCAACATTCATATTCTTACCTCAAACAGCATATTTCCACCATATTGAGCGGTAATGAATGGCAATCACCGTGCAAATAATTTTTTTTACTTCTGAAAGTGGAGACTAAGTTCCATTACAGCAACTATTTATGGAGAAGAAAAAATCCATATGACTTGGACAAATTTTTTCTTAATCTATGTATCTTCTTTGCGACATGGTCAACAGACAATGTAAATGGTCCTCATTTTTTTTATGTACTGAAGTTCTATCATTAACATAAATTTTCACAGTTTCTTCCTTCGCTAACAGTCGTCATCTAATAAATTAAGTAAATTCATTGACAATGTATATCTCTACCAGCAGAAATTTCTTTGAACTGCAACAAAAAGAAAATATTCCAGAACTTTACCCACTCATTGAGAGCTCCTAGTCCTTTTGGCATTGAACAGATGGCGAAGGAAAGCGAACTTTCCTCTTGCACGAGCAGAAAATTCAGTCACAGTGCCATTACTTGATGCTGTTGTCTCATGGGTATTAGATTCTGGTACAGATGTTGATGGTGGAGAAAGTGTGAAAAGGAATGAATTAAGCATGCGTATGATCTGGCTGAAACTGGGCCTTAAGTTAGGGTCTTCAACCCAACATGACTGGATGATAAATGCAAGATCAGGCGATACATCCTTGGGAATACTGGGCCTCTCCTGCTGCATTCTCAATGAAAACATTTTGCGGGTTAGCCAATACAGAACTTATGATGTCCATAACGCAGTTTAACATTGGCAAAGGCAATTCTCCAGAAGCAAGACCAAGTTTTATAATAAATCAAGAATATCTTTCTTTATATCAGTCCACAGTTGGTACAATGATCTTGCCATCTAAGATTGCACATCCAAAATATATTGAATAGAAAATTTAAATGCATCCACGTATATACCAGTAAAAACTGGCAATTTTTTTTTTTTTACCTTAAAAGCAGCTGCATAGGCAGCCTGCAAATTGGACATGCCTTCAAATGGCATGCGATTCGTTAGTACCTCCCATAAGACAATTCCAAAGCTATAGACATCAACCTTGTTATTGTAGTGCTTCTTCTCTCCCTGCCGCAATGTTACAGTGCTATACAACTGCAAAGTAATTGTTAATAAAAGAGATGAAGAATGAACAAAGGTAGAGCCATATCGTGTAATTCGCATGAAGATGAGTATATTAATGATGAAGAATGGTTGCTAAATTAAATTAGACACGACTAACAAAATTTAACACAACCAGCTCAACTGGATTCAGAAAACATCAGTCTGTACTTGAGGTGACATGCTATTACTATATTTACATTTTTATCCCTTATATAAATAGAGGAATAACAAATCATTGTAGAGACCTTCCACCATTTACAGCGGGTCATATCAAACCACAACAAATAATTTGTGTAAACAACAAAGCACAAACCTCAGGAGCCATCCAGCGGTAAGTCCCTGTTTCTGCAGTCATCATTTCAGTCACAGATTCTTCTCTAGCAAGACCAAAATCTGCAAGCTTAACAGACTTCTGATCTGCAGTGAGCAGCAAATTATCTGCAGAAGCGGACATATTCTTACATATCACCGGTGAAAAACATTGCACATATTAACGTAAGCTACATGGAATGCCTTAAGCCATTCAGAAACTAGAACCCACTCTCATTTTCAATTTCAGATATATATTTAAGGCATCAAAGTAAGAAAAAAAGAAGAAGAAGAAGATTATTGAACTCATGCATTATTCTAAAAGCAAAGAATAAGAAGAAAATTGCATGAGGATGGGTTTTGTAACAAAATTACTGCAACTTGATTAGTGTCCGGATTGTCATAAAGCTCATATGAAGTTAAATGAATATAACAAGCCCTCACTTTGATAAGAAAGATAATGAGGTGAACAAGTTTAAAACATTATGTTGTCTCTGATGGGGGAGGAAGAGGGCAGCCAGAGTGGTCAGCAATCCACCTAGCCCCATAATGTCCAGGAAATCTCCTTCCCCTGCCCCCTTAGGCCTTAGCATGAAGTCCTAGATCCAAAACTATTCTCTCCAAGTAAGCAGCAGCAAAAACCAGAACTCTGGATAGATGAAGAATTAAAGAGTAGGAATTCCTTCAGCATATTCTTAAATTACCTGGTTTGAGATCTCTGTGTATGATCCCATTAGCATGCAGGCAGTCCATAGCTTGAGCAATGTCAAGGGCAAAATGCAAAGCCACGCAAAGCTCTAATTGTTTTGGTCGAATTCCAACCAAATACTTACGTAGTGACATCCCGGGTAATAGTTCAGTCACTATTACCATCAGTGGATCTTTACAAGCTCCAAAAAACTGAAAACCGACAAGAAAACAAACTAATTAAACAGGCCAACGGGATAACCAAAATAGGGAAAAATATTATCCAACAAGAAGAATAATGAAGAATCAAGTATAAAAGACAAATGTCCAACCTCTATAATGAATAATCTGGAAGTAATAAACAAATAAATAAATGGAAACTAACAGACGGCATAATTTGATTCAACACTCACCTTGACAAGATTCTCATGTTTTACACGAGACATCATGTTAACTTCACGGGCAAAACGATTCTCTAGTGCAGCTCTTTCTTCCGCAGTGCTCCCTCGGTGTAGAACTTTGACAGCAACAATTCGATCACCATACCTGGAAAAATATTTGACTACACGTACGTAACAATTACACTAGCAGCCAGATAAAAATATGTTTGAATGCTCGGTGCTAGGGCACACTGCACATTTTATTCAGTGGAAGGATCTAGTAATAGCTTCCAAACAAAGAAACTTGCTTAAAAGTACATATTTCTATCTTCCATGGTGATCAGTTACATAAGTATCAACCACACCGAAGTTATTCCTGTAAACATTGCGAATAACAGAAGAGAAATTGCCAAATTGGCTAGATTCTTTCTCCTTGCATGCCAATTATAATACAGAAGCTCAACGTCGTTACAATTTTCTTTAAGGAATATATAAATATATATATATAAAATAAATTTTATACAAAATCCAATCCGTACCTAACAGTAAAAGCGAAAGTCAACTATACAGAAAAGCTAATTGCTCTTGATCAAGATTAATTACTGGCATGTCATTACATACGGTACATACATGGACACGCAAATTTGATGTGTGTAAAAGACACTGACCTTCCTTCAAAAACCTTTCCATGGGCTCCCTCGCCAATTTTAGAGCCAATAAACAGTAATTTTGGATCAACAAGCAGGCTTTCATCAATAGACAGTTGCGGCTCCGTTATGTAACCATTTTGACGGATTATAGGCGGTTCCTCCTCGACGGACCTCCGTAAAACCAGTGGCTGCTCATTTTCTCCGTCTTCTCCCCTTCGTCTTCTTCCGCCGCTGCTCCCGCAACTCATGTTGCAAACTTAGCAGCCTCTAAATTATACCAGAATTCCTCATGTATTTTGAGTCCCTTTTTTCTATATTTCTAGAATCAAAATTATTTTCCAAATCCTACAAGGTCAATAAATAATCAAGCATCATTTCCCTTTGGGTTCACACATCAGGGGAGAACAAACAAAGCCATGCATCTGCGGCAAATTTCTCGTCGGTTAATTCTGACTACAAAAAATTGAAAACAAATTTCTTGTTTCTCCTCTAAATTCCCATGGACTCGAACAAGTTTAGCTTCAGTATAAAGCTTCTTCTTGCGTAAAGTTGATAAAGAAGAGATGAAGCAAAAGCGTCAACTTACAGTGGACGGTCAAAGAGTGACTGATACTCCTAAACAACGTCGTCGTTAGGCTACCACTAAAACTCGGAGGAAAAAAATAAAAAACTAAAGAAGGGAACACATGCAGGAGAGCTCCGGTGAGAGAGATGGCTGAGGCGTCCGACGAGTATAATCGGAGTATTCTATTCCGACGAGGGTTTAAAAGTGGAGAAGAGATGGAAAGATGGAACACAAAGGCCGAAAAAAGGAGCAGCGAATTAATGAATGACACGTGTAGAGCCAAGAAATGGAATGGCTCTTTAAAGGAGGCGATTTAGAGTCTTAGACGTCGTTGGTGGAGGAGGACGACGCCTGTGAGGAGAAAGCAGTCACGTGACGACAAAACGATTGGACTGTCGGCTCGGCTCGGCTCGGCTTCGTAAGAAAATGTTTTTCTTTCTTTTTATCTGTCAGTGCCACTGTGACGTACGGCTAAAGCGTCTCATTCAATTTTGCCTCGTGCCGATTAAACGAGATAACCTTCTTTTGAAAAGAGAAAAAGAGAAGTGGCGGTTAGCGTTCACTGCAACCTGCAAACCAAAGCTATGCGTAGGCTAAGTCGTCTTTTAAGTCCTTTGAGACTTCGGTATTTATCCTGCCTACGGACGGATGTGTAGTTAGCCAATTCCATTTAAAAGTAGAGTGTACAAAATCGAATCGAATCGATGGTTATTTCGAATTATTTGATTTGATTTATTTAATTTTTGATTTATTTGATTCGATTTTTAAAAAAAATTCGGTTTTTCTATTCGATTTCGATTTTTAATAGTGAAAAATCAAATAAATCAAACCAATCGAACTATCAAAACGACGTCGTTTTGGACGTTTAAAATTATATAATTTTACCCTAAAACGACATCGTTTTGATATTTTTATTGCAAAAAAATAAAAAAGTATAAAAAGTTCAGTTAATTCGATTCGGTTTGTTAAAAAATTCGATGGATTTAGTTTTTCATATCAAATTCGATCAGTTTGGTTATTTTTATAAGCAGTTTGGTCTGTTCAGTTTTGATTGATTTTTAGACCGAATCGACCGAACGCTCACCCCTATTCAAAAGCACGCCGAATAATCTCAGAATTTTTATTACTAAAATCAAATAAATTGAAATTCACAAAAATTTCAAATTGATCTTTTAATGATGCTTATGCTATATTTTTACGCTTCAAAAGTCTGATTATTTGAGTCATTAAGCTAAGAGCTTGTCCAAATTTTGAGCTTTGTATTGTAGATCAAACTCTAATAAAAGGTCTCATTCCATTTAGAGATCTAATTTAAATAGGAGGCTTAGATCTATTAGAGACCTAATTTCAACAAGATATTTAACTCTATGGAAACTCCTTGTATACTATAAAATGCACGTGTTTTAGAGACATAAAATAGTTGGTTATATGAGTCAGTAGTCACAATAGCCCCAGATTCAAAAGAGCACCTTTTCCAATATCTCACGAGGGTAACATATATAAATGTTCAATAAATCACCATTATAGGTTGTGACACCCCCTACCAGCTCTCCCTGAACTGATAAGATGTGTCTGTACTTCCACTATATCTCCGTCAAGCGCTACTAGACATTTTAAAATATTCGGGCAGCATAACGGCTGCCCTGTTACCTAGCCCAAATTAAAACCTGCAAGAAAAGCACTTCTAAACAACATGCATCCTCCACATACTCTATTAGACCCTTTGGTCCTCCAATTCACAGTCATCATTCACAGAACAACCATTTCATATATGATAATGTCATTCAGAATTATACAAACTATATATATATATATATATATATATATATATATATATATACACACACGAGTGCATCCCTATACATCACTTTAAAGAAAGAAAGCAAAATACCAAAGGACACGTGATTAGCTACACTGTGCTCCCTGTCTGATGCTGTGAGTCCCTCTATCTGCAACCTGCGCATCAAAACACTGATACGCTGAGTATAAAACTCAGTGGTGGAATATACCAA
>CANXYI010883692.1:0-13266 GCA_948208565.1 Hura crepitans
TATATATATATATACACTCATCCTCTTTGATTTCAATTTCTTCAACCTTTTTTCTATCTAATGCAATTCATTCCACCCATAAAGCAATTCACTTATGATTAGGTTTTCTCACCCATTCTACCAAAGTAGCCTTTAATCGCAATTCTATTGATAGTATTTTCCAACTACGTTTATAATTTGTCATTCGTTATTATGGTTCAGACTCAATTTATTTCATTAAAAGTAGGTGGAATTCCTATAACCCTTAAGAACGTAAAATTTCTTATCATATCATTAAGGGTTTAGGTTTTAAGGACAGTAGGGTCATTATTATAGGCTTTCTGCCTATTACCATATAATCCCTTTTTTTGCAATTGTAACACTATGACATGTGTATCATTAATTGTCCCTTGTATAAAAATCATTTCAAGTTCATCATGAGATGCCTTATTAAGATAAGTTCTTTAATCAACCTCATCTCTATTTTGCATCTTCCTTGGCCCCATCATCCGATTCACTCTTTCTAATAGTTACATTTTGGGAGAAATTTAGGGAAATGCTTCTTAAAAACGTTCCTTTACTTATTTATAAATTTTAGAAATTTTTAAGTCTCCACTATCCCCTTGGGATGGTTTCACTTATTGCAATTCTCTTTATCTACTTCCCCTATTATGGCTGTAAGTAGGGATTTTTCATTTTCATTAGTTCTAAACCCTTTCTATACCTCTTTATCTATTCATGTTTCTATATGGCCCCCATTGGATTTTCTACCTTGTACCTTTCTCAACGCCTCTCCTCTAAATTACTTCCCTTACATTCTTATTTTTCATGCCTAAGCACTCATTCTTCCCATAATCTCACAATTATAATATGTTTCACTTTATAATAATTGCCATTCAAGTTGTGTCTAAAGGTGTTACCTTTCCCTTACACCTAGCTTCTTTTCACTTATACTATCCATTATCACCTTCCCTTAATTATCATCTTATTATTCCTTCTCGTTATCATAATTCTATCAAGTCCCCTCATATCAGGCTACAACCATGCCATGCTCAAGCTATGGTTATGTATGTGCAATGATGAGAAAAAGGATATGAATTATGTTATACAAATATGCAAAATGTCAGTATGTATCTCATGTCAGATAATACATCCCCAATGTCAAATGCATCAATAAGAAAAGAAGCAGCCCACAGCTTTAGGGATGTTGACAGATGTCACCTAAACTTAACTCTGCAACCTCTTCTTTAAGCCTATTTACCTACTTTATCCTTACTTTTTTGCTAGGGTGTCTTATATATCTCTCGATCTCACTATTTTTACTTAGAAATTTCCTTACTCACAATTCATTATCTTCTTATGCCCCTCTCAACAATGATTATCATTCCACCATATTCGTTGTCCCTATTGTATCACAATCACACGTAGAGTATTCTTACCCTCATCATTAGGTTTTGCTTTACTACACTCACAACTCTCTTTGCCCTATAAACATTTACCCTTTTCTATAAGAGTTAACAATACAGTCTAAGGATAAGAGTATGCTTACCCTACTCATTTGGCAAGTTCTCTAATTCATAATGCATTTCTCTCAGTTACTCTATTAATCACATTATACAAACATGCCAAGAAAACTTAGCCTCAAAGAGTTTGCCCGATACACTGCTTATTTATTATCACGCATATACCAAGTCCACTACTTTTCCCCACGCTACAAGGGAAATCTCACACACCTCAACTTTATTCATGATCATAATTTGATGCTTTACATCACTATGCCTCCTTATAACACCTCATTCTTAATTTTTTCTTCTAAGCATTCATATATAACCCTTACCATATTGACTATTGTATCGCTTTCCTTTCATTAAGACATCAATTGCCTCTATATGTGTTGTTTTCTCTCAAAAGGGGGTATTTCATATCCTACCCAGGGCTATTACAGTTATATACCTATAAGAGGAAGAGGATTATACACAGTTATCACATCAGTGTTTCTATCCAATGCTTCTCTCTGAGAGAGGTACATGAACTTCTCTCACTTTACTCTTTACAGATAACAACATAAATGTCCAATAGTGTAGTAGCCATCAGTACATCCTATAGATCCTATGACACTCATGTAGTTCTCCACCTAGAACCACCTAAACTTGCTCTGATACCACTAAATTGTAACACCCCATATCCAATCTGTTGCCGAAATGCATAAGGGATGTCACTTCAAGAAGGGCACCCATCCTAGAATTTCTATGGCCTATTTTCATTTAACTCTTATTAAGCCTAGCATTTATTTATATTTACTAACTTGTTCAGCCTATCCATGATATGTATGATACTGAACTAATCATGTCTTAACCCATCCTAGGTAAATTTAGAAATATCAAACATATAGGCTCCTATATAAGCTCATCCCAATACGTTTAAAATAGTACTATAAATATCAAGTTATATAACACCCATGTCTCGAGGCTTCATAAATAGTGCCACTAAGTATGAGAAGTGTGCCGAGGTGTCAAGTCACTTGCATGTAAATTGAGGCATCGACATTGGTTATGAAATTTGAGGGGTTCTAATTTGATGAAAAAAGAAAATTTTAAAAATTTAATAGAACCAATAATTCATTTTAGATAGTAAGTTATTAGTCTGTGTAATAAAATTTAGTTAAAATAGGAATGACCTAGGATGTGCCTAGATAGACTCAAAAATATTGGACCCTGAAACTCAAAAATTTCACCGAGTCCATTGGTGAAAGAATTTTTTGAATTTTGAGGTTGTTTGCAAATTCTCATAATTTTTTAGTTTAGCACGCAAATCAAAGTAGTATGAAAAACTACCCTATCGATGGAATTTGGTCGCAAAAATTTACAAGCACATAGAAGGGATTAAAATATGAATTTTAAAACCAACGGTATAATTTTTTAAGGTTTGTGTGAATTTTTAAAGTTTGCCAAAAAATTAAACTGTTTTGGGATCGTTCAGGTAGCTGTGGACCCACCCACACTTGGACATTTGGCTTAAGGCCCATGCTAAGTGGCAAAGCCACTTGACAAGTGGATTTTTCCACTAAACAAAAGAAGGAATTTCTCCTCCCTCACTCTGTTCGAACCGACGCCATAGCCAGCTTTGAGAGTGAGTTTCATCTTCTTCCTTCAGTCAATTTTACCAATTCTTAATTTTTAAATTCTTTTTGGGATGCTAAGGATCTAGGGGAAGAAAAAGCATAGAGGACAGAGCTTCCATCAATTAATTAAAATTCTTGGAAATTTTCTAGATTGAAGCAATCCAACAAGGTGTATTAGGTGAGCTTCTTGCCTTTTCTTTGAGTTTTCTTGGCTGGAAATGATGCCTTGTAGTGCTAGCACCTAAGGTTATGTGTGTCAATTGTGTTCGAGAGGAATTAAAGCCAAAAATGCTTGAAGGAAAGGAGAAGAAGTTTTTATAGCAAGCTGAATTATGGTTTTAGGAAGCTTAAAGTGTGGAATTCTCATTTCTTGAGTATAAGGTAAGTGAATTCAAGTATTCACTCTATGCCCTTAAATTTTAGTAGCTTTTCTTTTAGTTTAGCCATGGTTTAAGCATATGAAAGAGCTTGGATGAGTAGTACTTTGAAGGATTGTAGTATATAGCTTAATGGAAGGTAGATTGAATGGTATTTGATGAAAAAAATGAAAGTAGTGTCAAACTCTTAGTTGGTTGACAAGTGGTTAGGATGCTTGATATGTGTTTATGATGCATGATGTATAATTTGATCATTATGGTGTTGAAATGCAAGGGAATTTCTTGTAAAGAGAGAAAAAATCTAACTGGCCTAAAATTGCTCTATCTTAGCATGAACCATAAGAATAGATAGTACTAAATTTGGAGTCAGATAGAATTAAATAGTATATAATGAGTAAAAGTTAAACGAATCTTTATGGGAAAAGTTAAAGAATGGGTGACCTAGTGGGAAGTACACTGCTTATTGGGTATCTTCAAGAATCCAGTAGGGGGTGTTACATTTTGTGGTATTAGAGCATAAGTTTAATGTTCCTAGGTAATGTACATGAGTGCAATTGTCTAAGGTTATATTCCTCTAAACTATCACACTGCATGAGGATGATAGGTAAGTCCTCTTTCAATAAAGATATGGCTGATCAAGTACCCAAAGGAGGGGTCAAGGAAGTGGCTAGTTTTACAATATAAATGTGTAAAGGTAGGTAATGCATTAGTAGCTAAACTCAATAATGTTGTATAGCAATCATAGCCATAAGAGCTTGGTTAACAGTAGGTAGAAGTACCTCATGCTCTGGTATAGTAGATGATTAATCTGCTCAGATGTACTACCACTATTATTAATTCACCTCTACCCCTCTTATCAACTCCTTCACAAAACACTTCTGTAGAAAGGCTGGAGAAAAATATGGAACTATTTACTACCTAGGGAGGTAGGAGGATAATGCTACCAGAGTTAAGTACTGGCTAGACAGGACCAAATTTTGAAATAAATGAATTGTACTAAAGAAGAGGAAGGTAAGAGATTTATGATAGGGTAAAAATATGAGCTAAGAATATAGATAGTAAATCGTAGAAAGAAAGATTTTGCAGTGTTGGTGGTAGCTGTATATATCAAGGAAAGGATAGTGTAAGAGAAAAAAGATCTCTTTCAAGAGGAAGAGGTAAGTTACTGTAGGATAGTCCAATGCTATGTTAGAGGCTGACAAGAAAAAAAGAGAGGGATAGTCTCTATCTCAGCCTAAGCCCAGTCTCAATTGGGGTATTAGAGGTAAAGATAGGCATGGCTCCATAGATTTGTACAAGTGCCTACAAGTCAACTTTGATTGTTTCCTTGAGCTAATAGTGTTTCTGGCCTAGTAGATGGCAGAAATGGATCCCTAACATCCAATATAGGTCAATGAGAGTGGGGGTAGTGTGGATTGATTAGCAGAGGAGAGTGTCCTCTAGTAATATATAAGCATTAAGCTCTTTTAATCTGATTGACCTACCATGCCATGAGTTAATGTGATATTAGGAATGGATTGCCTAGTTTAGTATCAAGATATAGTTGGCTATAGAAATAAGAAGTTGGCCCTCCAAACTTCAGGGGGGTAGACAGCAGCGGTGGATGGTGAGAGAAATGTTTTGAATAATCTTATCCCCACTATTATAGCACAAAAACTTCTTCAAAAAGGGTATGAAGCATATTAGGCTTATACTATTGACCTGAATGTCTCTAACTCTAATTTGGCACATATTCCAATTGTTCTTCAATTTTTTAATGTATTCCTTAATAAATTGATAGGTCCACCATCTCATTAAGAAATTGACTTGGAATTTGAGAATATAACCTAGTATAGCTCTAATATCCATTGCTCAAAAATAATGATCTTTTGATCAGTTAAAGGGTGCAACTGCATCCCCAATGGTTAATTTAAGATCTGGGCATCATCAATTGAAATTTAAAGAGGCTGATATTCTCAAAACTACTTTTAGAATTGGGTAAAGGTGCTATAAACCTTGGTGATGCCATTTGTGGTCACCAATGCACCAGTAAATTTTTATAAACCTCATGAATATGTTTTTCAACATGATCTGGATTAGTTATAGTGGTGTTCATAGCTGATATTCAAGGGTATTCTAGAAACAAGGAAGAGTATGAACAACATCTCAAGGTAGTGATATAGACTCTGAGAGAGAAATAGTTAAATGCTAAGCCTAGTGAGTGTGAGCTCTGGCTGAAGGAAGTTGCTCTTCTGAGGCACATAGTTTTAGTAGAGGGGATCAAAGTGACTCTAATAAAGTAAAGATAGGATGGAAAAATAGTAAGTTATGCTTCAAGACAGTTAAAGCCACATGAGAGAAATTATCCTACTCATGACTCAGAGTTAGTTCCTATTGTTTTTGCTTTAAAAATATAGAGGCACTATCTATATGGAGAGAAAAGCTCTATATATATAGAATGTGAAAGTTTGAAATACCTCCTCACTCAGAAGGAGTGAATTTAAGGTAAAAAGGGGGTGGTTAGAGTTGATAAAAGACTATGCTTATCTGATTGATTACCATCCATGGAAAACTAATATAGTGGTAGATGCTTTAGGTAGGCAGTTTATGGTGACTTTGAAAGTCATGAATACCAAGGTGCAGTACACTTTAGAATATGTTGTGTTGGTAGAGTTATAGGTGAGACTAGATTTTAGACAACAGATTAAGGAAACTCAGATGAAAGATGAACAACTAATTCAAATGGCAAGAAAAGTTGAAGAAGGGAAGGCCACAGGGTTCAGTTGATAGAAGACAGATGTCTATATTATCAAAATAGGTTAAGTGTACTTAGTACAAATGACCTGAGGGTACAGATACTAAAGGAGGCACATGAGACTCCTTATTCTATGCATCCTAGGAGCACACAATTGTACTTAGACTTGAAGTCTCAGTATTGGTGGCCTAATATAAAAAGAAATGTGGCAGAATGGGTTATAAGGTGATGACATGCCAACAAGTGAAAGCGAAACACCAAGATTTTTCTAGATTATTGCATCCTACAGCAACACCAGAGTGGAAATAAGAAGAGGTGATCATAAACTTTATGATGGGTCTAACTTTAATAAGAGATAGATGTGAGGTTGTATGTGTGGTTATTAGTAGGTTAACCAAAACAAGTTTATTTTATCTAGGTCAAGATGAAGTACCTATTGGAAAAGCTAGCTAAACTATATGTGAATGAAATAGTCAGATTATGTGGTGTGCTAGTGATTATTTTTATTGACAAAAATCCTTGTTTTACTTTCAGACTTTAAAAGCAGCTACAGGAATCACTAGGCATCAGACTAACCTATAAATACAACTTTTCATCCTGAGACTGACAAATAGTCAGAGAGGGTGATATCGATACTTGGGTGTATATTATGGACGTGTGTTATGGAATTTGAAGGTAGCTGGAACTAGTACCTATTATGGATAGATTTTGCTTATGGTGATAGCTATCGACCTAGTTTGAGAATGGCACCTTGTGAAATTTCACATGGCAGACCACACAAACCTCTTTTATGGTGGGGTAAAGTTGAACAAAGTGAAATTTCTGATATTGATGTGATAAAAAATGTAGAGGAAAAAGTTAAAATGGTTAGAGACAGACTAAAAGCTATGGATGATAGACATTGAAGTACAGTCTAATTTAAACCTATGAAAAGGTTAATTTAAGCCATGAAAAAGAATAGTTCAGATTTAGTCTTATAAAGTGGGGTAGTGAGAAATAAGTTTATACCATGGGTTAACATGCTATAAAGGCACCATGACACTGAAGAAGCTACTTGGGAGCTAGAGAAAGAGATAATAACCTTGTATCCACACTTATTTGCTTTAAGTAATTTTGAGGACAAAATTTTCCTAAAAGGGGAAAACCTGTAATGCCTATGTCTCGAGGCTCCATAAATAGTGTCACTGGGTCCGAAAAGTGCACTGAGGTGCCAGGTCACTAGAACATAAATCAAGGCATCAGCACTGGTCAAGAAACTTCAAAGGGTTCTAATTTGATGAAAAAGGAAAAATTTTAAAATTTAGCAGAACTAATAATTCATTTCGGATAGTGAGCTACTAGTCTATGTAATAAAATTTAGTCTAGCACGGAATGACCTGAGATGTGCTCGGACGGACCCAAAAATCTTTAACCCTAAAGCTAAAAAATTCCACAGAGTCTATTAGTGAAAGAATTTTTTGAATTCTGAGGTTGTTTGCAAATTCTCATAATTTTTTTGTTTGGTAAGCAAATTGAGGTAGTTTACAAACTGTCCTATCGATGGAATTTGGCCACAAAAATTTATGAGCATGTACAGGGGATTAAAATATGAATTGTAAAATAAATGGTATAATTTTTTGAGGACTGTGTGAATTTTGGTGATTTTTTAAATTTGCCAAAAAATTGAGCCTTTTCAGCATGGTTCGGGTGGCTATAGGACCCACCCACACTTGGACATTTGGCTTAAGGCCATGCTAAGTGGTAAAGCCACTTGACAAGTGGATTTTTCTGCTAAATAAAAGAAGGAATTTCTCCTCCCTTACTCTATTAGAACTGACGCTATAGCCAATTTTCAGAGTGAGTTTCATCTTCTTCTTTTAGTCAATTCTACTAATTCTTAATTCCTAAATTCATTTTGGGATGTTAAGGATCTAAGGGAAGAAGAACCATAGAGAAAGAGGCTTCCATCAATTAATTAAAATTCTTGGAAATGTTCTAGATAGAAGCAGTCCAGCAGGGTGTATTAGGTGAGCTTTTTGCCTTTTCTTTGAGTTTTCTTAGAGTCTCTTGGCTAGAAATGATGCCTTATAGTGCTTAACACCTAAGGTTATGTGTGTGGATTGTGTTTGAGAGGAATTAAAGCAAAAAGGGCTTGAAGAAAGGGAAAAGAAGTTTTTATGGCAGGTAAGATTGTGGTTTTGGGAAGCTTAAAGTGTGGAATTCTCCTTGCTTGAGGTTAAGGTAAGTGAATTCAAGTATTCACTTCATGCTCTTAAATTTCAATAGCTTCTATTTTGTTTTAGCCATGGTTTAAGCATATGAATAAGCTTGGATAAGTAGTACTTTGAAATATTGTAGTATATAGATTAATAGAAGGTAGATTGAATGGTATTTGATGAAAAGAAATGAAAGTAGTGTCAAACTCTTAGTTGGCCGAGAGGTGGTTAGGATGCTTGATGTGTGTGTATGATGCATAATGTATAAATTGATCATTGTGGTGTTGAAATGTAAGGGAATTGCTTGTAAAGAGGTAAAAAAATATAATTTGCATGAATTGTGTGTGATCAAGACCTTATTGAATGCTTGTGGAGGTGTATGGCATGATTTGGTGCTCCTATGTAGTGGTTAATGTTGAAACTATGTGTACATTAGGCCTATGATGCATGAATTAGTGATAGGGTATGTAATAAGATTGATTACTGCATGAAAGCATGGAAAACTAATGGTGGCCAAGGCATGTGCCATGGGTAAGTCACTTAAATTGGCATTATAGTGTGCATGTATGTGTATGTTTGTGTTTAAGCTATAAATGCAAGGTGGAATGTGTAATAACTATCATGTAAATGCATGAAGAAGGCTAGAGAATTGTTAAACCCGAGGACTACACTAGTGTAAATAGGCATGAAAGTGATGGAACAGGTATGTAATGAGTATGCCTGAAATGATATACTTATGTGAGCTATGTAGGCTTAAATTATCTTGGCATGAACTTAGTTAATGTATATCTTAAAATGACATGAAATGTAATCAAGATATGGCATGAAAATGACTTGAAAATGACCTTAAAACTTGGCTAGTAATAAAGTATGAAAAGTGGCTTATAATTGCCTATAAGGGCTATGGCTTGTAAATGAATAATATATACCATAATGTGTGCCTTTGAGGGCTATATTTTGTAATTGAATGTAATGGCATTTTGAGCCTATATTTTGGGATTGTGAATGGCCTATGATTAGTTGGCTTAGGGCCTATAAACTTGATGTGCATAAGGTTGAAAATTGCCTAGAAAAAGACTGAGAAATGAACCTAGAAAGCCTATTGAAAACTTACCACAATGATCTATAACTGTCCTAAAATGACCATTACCTAAACTAATAAACTAGACTGTAAATGGCATATAATTGTGAAATATGTATGGAATAAAGTCTAGTATAATATACCATAATTATTGGAAACTACAATCCTTAAAAATACTTTTGAAAATTCACCTGGTATAGCCTAATTATGGCTCTACCAGACTAAGTTAAATTTCAACGGTGCCATAAAAATTATAATTATCTGTTTTTTATTTAATAATATTATAAAAAGTTAATCAATAAAGAAATGGATATAAATTAAGGTTAGATGGCCCATTAGATAGACACCTACTGGATGGGTTGACCGGTTAACTTATGGATTCTAGTAGCTACTACACTGTCTATTTTTAGATAGGGCCAGTACAGTGGCCTAGGTCCACATTAGGGCCACTGTACTAGTCTATTGGACATATAACTTTCTATTTATGCCACTTGATGCCAATTATTAATTTTTGCTGATGTAATGGCATAGGTCCTGGAGGGCCACTACACTAGTCGAACAGTCACACTTAGCCGTGGGCATTCACTCGATCTTTGTCGGTGCAGCAACGTAGGTCCCGTAGGGCTACTGTAAAGATTATGTATTTTTACTAGGGATGAGAGTGGTTAGTGGAGTTGTAACATGGCCTCTACACCAAGACCTCTGATCTTCTGTACTAGAAAGGTTCAAAATTTCAGATCTTATTTATACCCCAATAATATGTTGTCTATGTATATTATAATTTTTATTTATCCCTTATCATTCAAGCATACATCCTTCTTAATTTAAATTGCATCACCTTTGCATATATGAAAAGTAAATTGCAGTATTTAAAAGAATATGACAAATACATTGTACATCTAGAAAGTGGGTCATTCATTAATTGTTATTTGATCTGACACTTACCCGTAATTTCATAGGAATTGGTAGTAATTGCCCAACTCCTATCTTTAGGAGATTGGCCTTTATTGAAATACATTTGATTGTGACTTTTGATTAAGGAAATACTTAAAACCATTTTTGTTTAAGAAAACACCAATTAGTTATGTATAAAATCATTTGATGTGAAAGTTAGGTTTTAGCATGCAAAGCAAGTTGTTTACTAGCTATTACAATCCCAAAATAAGCAAAGAAGTGCAAACAGTACAAAACCAAAAGGAATAAAACAAAGCATTAGAATGGTATTGTCTATATATCGATTAGTCCATGCAGACTATATAAGGCATTGATGTTAGTCCGTACGGACTACTTCCCAGAATAGGTATTCTATTCGTTCGAACCTCCACTCTAGTGAAAAGGGTCACTTATGTACAACTCAAAAGAAGAGATTAATAACACTAAATAGTGGTCCGTGAGGACCTAATGACAAATTCAAATAAAATGATCATATAATATGATATAGATATAAGGGCATGCTAACATGGTGAACAGAATATGTTAAAATATAATAGACAAAGCAAGCATGAAATAGTTATCGTGCCATTGTCCATACGGACCTCATATTACATACATATCTAATTTATAGGTCCATACAGACCTTCTACCGCATACATATTCAATTAATAGGTCTATGCGGACCTTCTATCATTCAAAATAGGTTCGTGCGGACTTATTCATCAGTTCTAGAATATAAGTGCGATTACAAATTTCCATGAACAATTAGAACATTCTTAAAACAAATTGAGAGGTTAAACCTGCTCCTATAATTGTCATGGGGATTACATAGAACCACCTCATATGAAAATTAATCATGGGAGATCACCGGTTAAGAAAACAACTCAAAATAAATTAATGAATATAATGGAATAAGCCTAAGATCTTACCTTGAAGTTAGCACCAAGAAACAAGATGATGGTTGGGTTTTGGAAGAATAATTTTAGTGATGACTTAGGACTAATAGAGTGGATCTTACGCCAATTGTCTTCAATTATGTGTTGTGTGCATTCCTCTCCTCAAATAGGTTGATAGGAAGGGTATTTATAAGGTTGGTGAATAGCTTTCCCATTCAGAGTTCTACTAGGATTAGGAATCAGTGCCTGAATAGGAATTTTGCACTTCTAAAAGTTTTATGTCGGTAGGTCTGTGCGGACCTATATGGCTTAGTCCATGCGGACTTAGGCATGGTTGGGTTATTTTATGCGAACATGGGCATTGGTTTGTCCGTGCAGACCTCATAGCATTAAGTCCGTGTAGACTTGTATCATGTTAGTCTATGTGGACTTGGATTTTAGGTTACTTGCCTTATTGCTTGAGCCTATCTTTAGTTATCATTATAGGCTCTAAAAGGTGAATAGGTCTATACCATAAGGCCTTCGCCCCTGCACCCCCATGGGAATTAGTGTTGAGCTTCGAGCTTCAGCTTATCAGCCCAAGCCCTCTGCTTCCACCATAGATTCCTATTTTTTTCACAATTCGGGTCGTACCATAAGCTTTTCAGGTCGAGTCAAAGTCCAAATACATAAGAAAGTCCTACATCTTAAATCGAGGTGTCTATAGCCATTGCACTAGTTGGACAGTCACAGTTGGTTATGGGCATTCACTTGATCTTTATTGATGCAACGACATAGGTCTCGGAGGGCTATTACACTAGATAGACAATCACACTTGGCTGTGGGCATTCACTTAATCTTTGCTGGTGTAGCGGTGTAGGTTTTAGGGGGCCACTACACTAGCTAGATAGTCACACTTAGCTATAGGCATTCACTTAATTTTTGCTTGTGCAGTGGCGTAGGTCCCTTAGGACCACTGCACTAGTCGGACAGTCAAATTTGGCTGTAGACATTCACTTAATTAGATCGATGCAGCAGCGGAGGTCCCTTAGGACCACTGCACTAGTGGAACAGTCAAATTTGGCTATGCACATTCACTTGATCAGATTGATGCAGCGGTCGGGGTCCAGAATATGGATCACTGCCCTATTTTCATTCCCTTTAAGTCCAATGTATGTCAGTGTCGTTGTCCTAGCTGGGCTAGATAAATTAATGAAATAAACAACAATCAATTAAATTAGGACTAATAAGTAATAAAAGGTTTAATTGGGCATAAATGTCTTTATAATACTACTGAATGTATAACCAGGACTATTTTGGTAATTTTACCTATATAATATTTATTGAATTGATAATAAAGGACCAGGAATGCCATCTTTAATAACAACTTGAATCTATGATTTGCTTGGGTTATAATAATTAAATGAAGGCTTTATGGACACAAATTAGCACAAGGGCATTTTGGTAATTTTGCATACATAACATGTACCACCTTGATCGATTAAATAACTAAAATATTATACATGAAAGTGGCTTAGAGTTATAGTGTATTGATGGTAAATGATTGTATAAGCAATAAATTGGCTGAGGACAGTAGCAGAGGTATTTTGGTCATTTGATAGAAATGGCTGATCATGGGTTTAATAACTAGAGTTAAAAATAGTATTATCACTGATAATGGCAAGTATTTACAAGAGATAGAATTTTAAGATATCATCTGAATAGTAATTAATAAATTCTGCAGGTAGAAGGGTAATATGGCCATTTGGAAAAATGTAGTCTTAACTAAGGATATAATAATCTGATTGAATAAGTGTTTACTATTTATGTTGAAATACATGATCATTTGAATAACATGATTTAAATGCTTGAGTCCACCATTGAGTATTATATACTCAATGTACCAGTTTTGGTGTGCAGGTGACTAGAACCTGCAGATAGCCTCAAAATATGTGTAGTCAAGGTATAGAA
>CANXYI010883750.1:0-10402 GCA_948208565.1 Hura crepitans
CTAAACCTTACTCTTATTTATACCCTAAGTTAATATGGAAATTTGATTTGTTTTTATAATATTATCCTTTTCCTCTAGCAGGTTTTAACATTAAAAATACGTCACATATTCATGTAGAAGGAATGACAAAATCTATTTACAGAAATAAATAAAGTGCTTGAAATTAAAAATATCATACATGAAATTGGGTAATTTGATTTGTTTTCGAGAACTTTGGTTCTCATATATCAATTTTAAAAAATAAGTTTTATTATTATGACTTTTATTAAGGAAAAATCAAAATTAATTTCATTAACAAAATACCAATTAATTAGGTATAAAATGATTTTTGATTATTTTTTACAACGTGTAAAAATCATTTTCTACCTATTACAACACTCATAGAATATTTTCTACCTATTACAACACTTATAGAATATACATGGAAATAATCGAAATAAAAATAGATTACATGGCAATTACCTAAAATATATTCTAACTACATAAAAATAAAATTACATTTGGAGTATCCTAAAATACAGTCTAAATAAATAAAACGAACAATAATAAAGAGAATAAGCAGAAGAAAATAAAGAGCAAAAATAAAAACAATAGCAATAAGAAAGAAGTAAAAATAAAGGGATGGAAAAAAGGCTACTTCATCGAGGTTTAATGAAATGGTAGAAAGAAAAGACAATTAGGTCCCAATAAATTAAACAACTCGCATCACAATAAAATTACAATGTTAGTATGTGAAATAAAAAAAGATGAATAAAAATAAAATGAAATAAACAATCAGACAAATACAACAATAATAATGTATAAATAATAAGTTATCACATCTAACTGGTAGATGGATAAAGAAAAAGAAAGAAAACTAAAAGAAATAGGAGAAAGGTTGGTAGACCCACCGTGTATAATTGCCTTTAGAAAAAATCTCGAAACGGTTAAAAAATTGTGCAGAAAACTTTCAAAAATATGAAAATAGTGTTTGGAAAGCCTTTTTTGAGTTTTTAATGTGCATATATCGAGAAAAGTCCTCCCTTTTAGAAAATCCACTTTCAGTATTTATACACAAATCCAAAGGCAAAAAATGACCTTTTTGCCAAAATGGCCATTTTAAGGGTAAAACGGTCGTTTTTCCCTTTGTAACTGTCATTTTGGTGAAAACAACTGTTTTGGCAAGTAAAATGGTCATTTTCCTTGAGAAAACGGTCATTTTTCAAACTTCGAATTTTTTTAATCCATACTGTGGGGGGCTTCACCCTCTGCACCCCCTTGGCATTAGTGTTAGGTATCGGGCTCAGGCCGATCCCACCATAAACGCTTGTTTTTCTTGCATTTCGAGTCACACCACGAGATTTTTTTTGGGTCGAGCAAAGACTTAAACTAAATTTTTAAAGAAAACTTTGAGATCTTCAAACTAGACGTTAATATCCTTATTTATCAGGATTTTTGTCCATTCATCATCATTAGGCAATCTGAACATGAGAGCCCCAGAAACCCAGTGTCTACACCTGGGTTACACTAATATGACTGGATAGAAGTATTAATCATAATTTGGACAAAATTTGTAGTGAAGACAAAGTCATTAAGATGGTAAAAAACAAAAGTAAAGTTTTTACAGCAATATTTTGTGAATAATGACATAGTTGAAGTTGAACCATAAAATAGTTCATCTTTGCTCAAAATAACCTAGGAATGGTATAACCTGATGCTCAAATATTCTAAATAGTCTATTGGTATTAGAATTGGAATTTTTGAATATCAAAAAGTATTTTATAAAATTGAGAAAAGATAAAAGTATTATTTTCATTTAGCTTTTCAAGGTTTTTTAGCATCAATTTTTTGAGGCTTATGGGTCATATTTTAAAGGGTTTTATGGGACCATGAGGGATGTAAATTGCTATTTTAATGAAAAGGAAATAATTTTGAAAAATAAAAAGTGGAATTGTGATTTATGGGAGCCATTGGATCAAAAGGAGGAAAGATCTTAGCCTTTAATGTCAAAGAACTATAAAAGTGGTCAAACCTTCTCCTAAAGTGGCCAACCTTGGAATAAGACCACATCTTCCTTCCTTTTTCTTCTTTCTTTGGCTGACGCCACTAGGGTTCCTCCTTTCCTCTATTTTTCATCTTTTTCCTTCACAATTGCCTTAAAATCCTCACATTCAAGTCTTAAATAAATCCCTTCAAAGTTCTTTTATAGTTATTAAAGTAAGATAAATGGTATAGAATGGAAGAACATAGAGAATATGATCTTTAGTGAATAGTGACACCAATTTTTGTGAGTAAGTTTTTATAGGGTTTAATATTTTTTAAGGTGTCTTAAGAGTTTAATAATAGTATTCTAAAGTCAATTTGAAGTTTGGTTAAGTATGGATTTTTGAGTATGTTTTTGGGTTATGTTTATAGAGAAAGTTAAGCCAAGCAAGAGAAAGGGGAAAAAGAAGGCCTAGAGGAGCTAAAGTGGTGTTTTTAACTCTCTTTGTGAGTGTATACATTGACATATGTGTGCATGGGTGTGTATGTTGGTTAATTAAAGTATATGCTTTGGCTTAATTAATGCACGTGTAGTAAGGTAGTTTAAATGCATGTGTAGTAAGGTAGTTTAAATGTGTTGGCTTATGGTTGTTAATATGTGATAAATACATGCCAAATTGGTGTTATATGATGAAAAGAAATGAAGGGTATGCAGAATATATATGTGGCCAAAATATAGGTAAAGGAAAAATATGATGATGGAATTGGTTATTTTGCTTAAAATTGGTATTATGTTATATTAAGTATATGATAAGTATGCCTAAACTAAAGTGTGGTTGATAATGTAATGATATGGCATGAAATAAACATTAACATAAAATAAAGTACATAGAGCCTACATACCTTAAAAGTCATCTAAGAGGTGAGAATTTCGAAAATGGGTGCTCAGTTTTTACGATTTTACAACTACGTGAAAAGTAACTATGAAATTTTCGAGTAAAGTTTTTTGACTTCCATTTTTTTTTCTAGATACTAGAGGTGCCCAAGAGAGTACAAATGGCCTTAGATTAATTTTTAGAGCTATGGTTGATTTATTGTGGATTTTTGAAGTTCTATTCGGTTTATGTTAGGACAATCCAAATCAAACCATGACAAAGGCAAAGCCAAGGCATAGATGAGTCTCCAAGAACCTCCTCAATTATGCCAATATGTGTAATCGAAATAAAATGGGCATTTTCAATTAAAACCCTTAAATGCACATATTATGTCATTTATGCTTTAAATGCTTATTTGTGTATGTTGACATTTATGACATGCATTAATTGTGTATTATGGCATGTAATAAGTGTAATAAAATGATTTGAATGATTGCAATGCATTGAAATCAGGTAGAAGTATCAAATGTGATTTATGTGTTAATAAAAGCCTAATATGTGGCATAATAAGGCATAAGTAGCTAAATTGAGCAATTAGGATTTAATGACCTTAAATTGTGTTTAATCCTCATATATTTTAACACTTATATGAGTGACTAAATGTGAGAGAATGCATTATAGATGTATAATGAACAAAATGTGCATTATGATCAGTGCATGTACATATTATGTAAAAATTGCCTTTATATGCAATTTGTGAGTGTGTCACATGATATTTGGCATATTAATCATGGTTGTATGATGTATGTGTGGTATGTGTATATTATAGCTATTTTATGAAGGTGGGCCAAATGGTGTAGTGCTATAGCATGAGTTACTTTCTTTCATGCTTAATTAAGGCTAAATGTAGTTACATAAGCATAAATAAGAATGACATGGAATGTTTAGATGTAATGAGTGGAAATGAAATGCTATGCATATGTTAATTGTGTATATGGCCATGGAAAGTGATTAATGGATTGATGAACATTAAATGTGCTTATATTACCTAGTGTGGTCGAATGACCTATTATGGGATAGATACATGAAAGCATCATGAATTGTGCCAGAAATTTTGTTTGCATGTTATTTCTCACATATGAACATGATTGTAAATAATGTTATGAAAGAAATAAGGGTTAAGAGCATAAAATGCCTTAAACCCGAAAATGACCTCAAAGAGCTTCTAAGAGCATATTATGCCATAATTTGAGAAGTAATGACAATAAAGGCACAAAATAACCCAAGTGGATTTTATGACCTTATTTGAATGTGTTCATGATAAAAACATGCTAAAAATCCATATATGAGATAGAAAAGCATGATTGTTGTGAATATGGTATAATGGCTTAGAAAATGAGCATAACAACTCAAAATGCTATTTTTAATAAAGTTAAGTAGTTTTATTTATTCAATGGCTAAAATATGCATGTTAAAAACTATATAAGCTTATTTAATGAGGTGAAATTAAATAAAACAGTTTTTAGCCTATGAGATGCTACAACCTAGGAAATGGATAGGTTGATCAGTCAGCTAGGGGATATAGCAGCTGCTATGGCACTTCGGTGCTTAGATTAGGTCCAAAGGTACACTTGTAGTCTACCTATGAACATATGTGTTTTGATCTTTAGATCTAGTGGACGTAGCCACTGGTAAAGGTTCCGTAATGGCCATTGCATATAACACATGTGGGTGCAATTACATAAGTCACATTTGACACTACACTATGCTGGTGCAGTAGCTGTCAGGTCTAAAATGTAGGCCACTACACAAGTTATAATCTCATTATCCATAGGTTTAGGGTTATTCCCATAGGAATAAGTAAAGTAAATATGGCAAACAACATAAATAAACATTATGAATGTAATGGTTTAAAACGATTAATAAAACTATGCATGGTGTAAATTGATGATCTTATATGTCTTTTTGCTATGTTTGTATGACATAAAATTGGGTATACATGGTATGTGTCATGTTGATCCTAATTTAACAAATCCTCATTTGATTTGTATATGGTGTAATATGTTAGATGATTATGCATGTTAATGGTTGGCATATAATTATGGCATGTTAAAAATGATTTTTAGCATATGTAATTTTGATTACACCACTAAGCAATATGCTTAGCATGTTATTTGTTTATGACATGTTAGTATAAAGATGTTTTGATATCTGAAGCCTCAGGATATTAAGAAATTAAAGAGAAGGCTTTATTTTGGTAAAACTTTTGTTTATGTAATATATGTGATGTATAGGTGCACTCAAATGTATATGTAAAGGGGACAGACCTAACTTGTATTCATTTTGTAAACTAAATGGTAACTTAAATGTTCTTTTTGGTCTTAACGTTTGCATGCTGTATTAAACTGTGATATTACATGCAGTGTTGTATGATATCTCTTCTTGAGGTTGAGATATCATATGCTGTGGAGTGATCAGAGGATCACATTGAGTTAGTGAAAGTGTGTGATTGAGTTATAGAAGTTCCTTTTCTTTTGTAAGTTACTATGTAAAAATTTAGGATAGTGCTCAGTATAGCTGTTATGTTGCTAGATTTTCAGCATGAGGATTCCTAATTTTAAATAAGTAACACTGTTTAAAAAGGTTTTTGAAAACCCATATTTTCACACATAATGATTTTGAATAAGAATGTTTAATAACAAGAAAATGGGTAGATGAGTTTAGATATCTCGATATGCATACACACCTTAGTCGGGCTTGACGACTGACCAGCGTCTGGATTGGGTAAGGGGTGTCATAATGTTATTATTATGTTTATGATTTTGTGATTATATAGAAGCTACAAATGGATGATTTGGATGATTAAAAGGATTAAAATGAGTTAAGATTTGATATTTAGTATATAAAAGTGTTTTTACCTCTGGGTTACTATTCATAGTGCGAATAGTGCCCCTATTACAACCATTATACTATCGAATTTTTGCATAATAATTTCCCTAATGTTTTTAACTTTTAAAAAGAATTTTTATTAAATTAAGTTTCAAAAGAAATTACATGCTAACAAGTTTTAAAAGTTTTAAATTTATGTAGGCTTTTCAATAAAGTAAGTTCAAATATCTATTGTGTATTACTTCTCACTTAGATCTGATGACTGGGTCAGGTAAAGGGTGTCACATATGAGATAGGTAATACTATGAAAACTATAATCACTTAAAGATAATGAGATATGTAATTTTTGTTAATTGGGAAAGCATAACTGGTAGAAAAACATAATAAGGAGTAAAAGACCTATGAAAAGGTCTAATTAAGATGAAGGCTATAAGTACGCTAAATGACATTACATGTATGATTAATACCTATTAATAATTTAAATTCATGAAACCATTAGTCAAAATCTTATTATATGTTTAGAAAACATTGTATATGTATTTGATTTTTGTATGTAAGCATATTCTCATTTTTTAAGGTCCGGTATAGCTTAGTAATAAAAGACCTTGAACTTTACTTGTTTATTATAGATATATATATGCATGATCAAGCTTATTATTTTTTGATACACCACTAAGCTGTAAAGCTTAATGCAACATATTAGTTTTGTGATGCATAGGTAAACATGTATGTATGCAAAGAAGCTACAAATGTTAGCGGATGAGGAGATACAAAAGAAGAGTTATGTAGATTTACATGTATTGGGTTTGATATCAAACTTGTATGACATTTATATGTGTGTGTGTGTGTATGTATATATGTATATGTATGTATTTTTGTGTGGATGGTTCCTTGAGATTATGTTATTTATTATGTTGGGCTTGATCTTATGATTTACTATTACATATGTTAATGATATGTGTTAAGATGATATCGATATGTGAGGGAACAATTTGTGTAAGATGTTATAATGGTTAAGAAGTTGTAGTTGGGATGTGTTGCAATTATGAAGTGTTTTTCTTTGCAGGTTACTATTTGGGATAGTGTCACCAGACAGCCATTATGCTACAGGATTTTCAACATGATGACCCTGAATAATGTAACCTATTATATACATGTTTTTAGTAAACTCAAGGTTTAAGGTTTATGATGTATAAGATACATATGGATTGAAGTTTGATAAAGGTTTTAAGTTATAAGGGTTTAAGTAGGATTAATATCAACTGTGTACTGTTCTCATTTAGATCTAAGTGGGTTGGGTGGGGGGTGTCACAGCTAGTTCCTTTTTCCTTATTACCTAAGACATAATATGATATATAGGCTTTCCCTTATTTTCTAAATGGAATTTAAGGTTATGCCCTTAATTACCTTACATAACCTATAGTTTAGATTTCATCTAATTAGTCGATATGACTTTTTTACAAGACTACTTATCTTGGTCTACATTTCATTAACACTTAACACTTGTTTTCTTCATGTGTTGCTCATTATAACAATCCATCTCATCCTATTATGTCAGTTACATTCATTATTACAAGACATATCTTTACTTTATGCCATACTATAGCTATAGGAATTAATATATTTCTAACTAACTACAATAACTTAGAAGGTAATCCTATCACCATCTCCATAACTTTAGGGGAATAGGTAAGCTAAACTTATTAACCATAACCACTAAAAAATAGAGCATTGTTTATTTCCCCCTTAAACTATACATATAATGAAAAAAAAACACCAAGAATAACATAATTTTCTCTATAGTTAGCCCTTACTAACTACTTCTAATACATTAGCAAGACATTTTTCTCTAACACAATCGAATACTATTTTCTACCATTATCTTGCCTCAAGGCTATGCACACCATTCATTAAATACTAACAATCACAAGAAAACTATTAGATGTATGCCCTAGAGCTTATGTAATAGGGTTATATTCATGTTTTTAAACCTTGTGAATTAATGTAAAAGGCATTTCTTTATACATCATGGTACTTTTATATATTACTTATAATTGTTTGCAATGCCTTAAACCATGTCATAAAGTTCCTAGTATAAAATCGCAGTGTAGAGGAAATCATGAAGTGTTCATGATGTGAGATTTTTATTGTATGCAAATGTGATATACCTAAATATCCCGAATCATAATATTAATAAGATGGGATATTGTTAATGCAGGAAAATCAACACATGTTATACTTCTTGATTGGATCAAGCAGTAGTTCTCATAAGCTATAAGCATAAGGATGCTTGGAGTTAACATGTGGATGCTTACTTGGGAAGTAAGTACAATGGAGACGCACTATAAGATTTTAACATGGATACTTAATCTATGTCAGTAAAAGTATCTCATCATATAAGTGGTGCAATTATATTTAGACTTAAGATCACTAATTATGTTAAATATGGAGTGACATACTTTGACTCTAAAGTTTTTACTTTGAACAAGAAGTATACATAACGAGGTGCTTGGGTATGACATAACATATTTGAAGATAGGGTAGTAATCAATAAATGATTCATCACCCCATATTATTGTGGGAAGTTTATCTCACAGTTCTAATAAGTAATCTTTATTTAGGAATCTTTGGCTAAAGTAAAATGCCATGTGTGAATGGGATTAACAAAGGGCATTTTTTGGAATAAAGGTAAAATTATTAGAACAATATGGCCAAGGCCTAATTAGACATACTTAGTTAAGCTTTGAGTTGACATAAGTTCATATTCTAAACTGGATGGGATAAAAGATGGTGAAAGGAGTTTATTGCAGTGTAACTATATATGTAAGGGTTAAGTCAAACCACTTGACTTTCTAGTAGTTGGATAGTCATGATGCATGGCTAAATATCTCTCTTTATTTGTATATAAGTGATATATCAATTAGTGAATTGATATTCATTTAATAAGATTGAATCTATAGAGTCCTAGTTGGATTAGGACTTTAATTCACTATGTACTGCTAATATGTTCTGAAAACCCATAGGGTCACACACATAAAGGAGTTTGAGAAAGATTCAATGAGATTGAATATTCTAATGATATGAGATATCATTGGAAGATGAATTAAGAAGAAGAAATAAGCAACTAGGTTTAGGGCCCACTTGCAAATGAGAAGTCTAGAAAATCAGGGTTTTTTAGAAAATCAGGATTTTTGGACTTAGGCCTTATTAAGTCCAAATTTTAATTATTCTTGCATCTGATTTTTTATGGACTTTTAAAAGGTTTTAAAGGCCTTAAATTAGGGTAATTATTAATCCAAAATAGGACTTAGGAGTGCCATATAGAATTAATAAAAGTGGGGCCAATGCAGATTGCACATAAGCCCATTAAAAGGCTTTTGTGCATGGGACAGAAAAGGGCCCAATTGGTGGGTCCATTTTGGTCCAACTTAGGACTAATTTTGAGTATCAAAATCTGACATAAAAAGGATTTATTTAAAGTATAAATAACAATTATAGCTACAGCCACCATATGCACATTTTTTGTAGCGAAAATTACCGCATAGAACAATTAAAAACACAAGTTTTTTCTTCTTCTTTCATCCGCTTGAAAATCCTACTACCACTTGGATTTTTAAGTTGCTTTCTTATAATAACTTCTTGTGTAGATTACCTTGGAGGTGTTTCCAACTGAAGATCATTGTGGTTTACAAAAACCTGATGAGAAAAGCAAAAGAAAAGAAAAGCTGTATATTGGACTCGCAATAGAGAATTTACGATAAATTTTTATTCTATGATTTTCTCTAATATAAATAATTTTGTTTTTCAATTTTTTAATGTTTCAATCTTTTTTAAGGTTCCATGGATGTTCTATTTCTATTATACATGAGTCCATGAAAACTAACAATGGTATCAGAGCCAAGTTATACCGAAAAGTTGAAAACTATCACAATTTATCGGTATCCCCTAGTTGAGCTTTAAAATTTTAATATGAATTTTTTGTTTGCTTTTTTTTTGGTTTTATTCATTTTTTAATGGTTAGATATTAATTAAAACTAATTGGAAATAATTTTGGTTGTTGACAACTCTTATAAAACTAATTAAAGTTTTATTAATGGTGTCAAATTTTGATTTTGCTCCTTTTCAATTCCAAACCTATTTGTTCACAATTATTGGATAATTATGAAGCTAATTTGAATATTTTGAATGTCTAAAACTAATTGCATGTGAATTAGATTCTTAGTTTTGTAATAGTCGTATGAACGTATATCGTATTTGCTATTGGTATTGATCAACAAATTAATTTTGAGTTGATTAATTGGATTGATTAATTTAGATTAATTTTTTTTTGTCATTGTATATGATTTTATATGTTCATGCTTGCTGGAATTGATTCAAAATTATTTAGAATAATTATTTTACAAAACAATGCAAATTGGATTATTGGTAAATGCTAAAAATTGGATTTTTTTTGCATTAGTGCAATTTAAAATTTCAAATTTAGTATTTCCAAGAATTTATTGGAATATGCTACTGAAATTGATGCAAATTTAATTAATTAATTAGATTAAATAATTAAATTTGTAAATTAATTATTGGTTGGACCAATAGTTGGAAGAAAATCAACATTTTCAAGCATATGTAACCCAAGAATCCCAAAAATAATTTTCAATTGGATTGAAAATTTTTCCTTTTTT
>CANXYI010883958.1:0-10284 GCA_948208565.1 Hura crepitans
CTTGTGTGTCTGATGCTGATATGTGTTGGATGTTTGCTGATGATTGACTAAGGGACCAAAAAGGTCTAGATAGAGGTTATCAGTTATTTGCTTATAGAAGTGTTTTTTAATAGGTAAAAAAATTTTGGTATATCATTCGAGAAGCTATTATGCTGCCCAATTTTCTTGACCTATAAAGTGTCTATATATGCTATGCCTGAGTCTGTTAGACCATATATGAATATGATTAAGGATTAGACATGACATCTAAGAAATATCTGATAGAGTTTTAGAATAGTCCATAAGTGTTAAGGAGTTTTCTCCTGGAGCACCATAAGTGTTAAGGCGTTTTCTCCTAGAGCAATCCTAGGATAGGTGACCTATTGGGAAGTGTATCAGCTGTTAGGTTTCTTCAAGAATCTAGTAGGGGGTGTCACATATGATCTAGTTATGCACTTTTAGTACATTGATTTCCTAAGCCAAGGAAACCAATTAGGCAACCCTAGGTAGTATGCATGAATTATAAACCTAAAAAGAAGTAAAGAACAATTCTATCTATTTCTTCTTAGGCCTCTTTGGTGGGCCTTCTTCTCTATTTTGCTCTTTGCATATCTTCTTTCTATTTTAACCCAAATTAATTTAATTACATCATATATAATTGAGAATACCTCTCATTACATGTGAGGGGACTTAAATGAGAAGAGAAGTACAAAGTGAAATAAGACAAAAGGCTGGGACATGCAAGCCTAATTTTAGCAAAGAAAAAATTCACAAAATGTAGATTAATCATATTGGTCTTAGGCCCATAACTAGTAGTCATGCCAATCATACACCCTTAGGATACATATCTAATGCATCACATGCATCAAATATTTAAAATGTGCATTACAGTTTGAATTCTAGAATTATAACAATTATAAAACTAGCATCAATTGATCATTCTCATTTTCTTGCTTAAACATGAAAAATCAATCATATTGATTATTTAATTTAATTTTATTAATCTATTAAAAATAATTAAATGACATTTTTATGTTCATTTAATTCCAAACCTTTTAGAATTAAAATGATAAATCATTAATAAGCAAGAAAACAAATTTTCCATTATGCGTGTAGGAGGATATACGCATAAGAGAATGGTCCAAATCATAATTCAATTTTATAACACTTACCAAATTAGATTAGATCAATTTATAATCCTTTTAATTAATTTAAATTCCTAATCCCATTAGAAAAATAAATTAATTTTGGATCATAACCAAATTTCCAATAGAAAACACAATTTCATGTAAAAATTTTAGTCAACATGTCATTGTCACCAAAAATTCAAAAATTGACCAAATAAATTAAAAATTAATTTATTTTATAATGATATATGACATATATTTCCATAAATACAAAATCTAATCATATTGGATTTTATTTAATTAAAAATTTCTAAATAGTTGATCACAAGAATCGAATTTGAGTTAACCGCAAAATCAATCCAAACCACCTCAGAACAATTTTAGTAGCCATTGACATATTTTTTTATCAGCAATGGTTAATTTTATCTTAAAAGAATTTCCTTGAAAGTCATGAAACTCATGGCAAACCAAAGTGACAAGATCGGACCATTTCTCGAACCAAATATATGACAATCTTGACAATCAAGCAAGTTTATCAGTCAAATTGTTGTGTAAATGACTTTTACCACTTAGAAACATTTAATTAATATCATATATATAATATGTATATGAAAAATTAATTCTGAAATTTTTAGAAATCAATTAAATCAATAAACAAATCACATGTGACCAATTCAGCTAAAACAGTTTTAACCGTAGAGTTTGATTTAATCATTTTCTAAAATATTTTAATTTTTAATACACATATAATCTAAATCAAAATTATATTTTAATTCATCATATACTAGATTAAATCATTCAAACATAATTTAATCAAATTATGCATAGAAAACTAAAAATAACTATCTTTTCTATGTGCATAGAAGAATTTCCTCCTATCTAATTAGTCTATTTGAATATATAGAACAGAAAAAAAAAATGATTTTAACAGGTTTCAAATTCTTATTTAATAACATTAAAACTAAATTTTAACAATCAAAAATAGATGATAAAAACATAAATTAACCGAAAATACATAATATCACATATCATGCATATAAACCATAATCACAATTTCCATTGATTTTAATCATTCGAGAACTTGTCTTTGATACTAGTGTTGGTTTTTCTCAAACACACATAGAGGAAAAATTAAATTTTTGAGAGAATTTAGCAATGATAATGGACTCGAATGATTTAAAATTCATCCTAAACATTAAATCTAGCAGCATTTCGTGACTTACTATAAAGAATGACAATAGATTCCATCTATGAGCTCTTCTCATCAGGTTATTGCAAACCATACTGATCCTCTTCAAGGAACATCTCTAAGGTAATCCACATAAGAAGTTTTTAGAAGAGATCAACTTGTAATTCTAGATGCTAGTAAGAATTACAAGTGGATAAAGGAAGAAGAAGAAAACGTGTGTCTTTAATTATTATATGTGAAAATTCTATAGTAGAATGTATCCATTTTTGTGGCTACTGCAATAAGATTTATTCATATCTTAAATGAACCCTATTTAGGTTAGATTTTAGCACTTAAAATCTAGCCTAAGTTAGACCAAAAAGGACCCATTAATTGGGCCTCTTTCTATCCTATGTCGATAAGCCTTTTAATGGGCTTATGTGCAATTTACTTTGGCTCCACTTTCATTAATCTTCTGTGTCACTTCTTAGCCCTATTTTGGATTAATAATTACTCTAATTTGTGGCATTTAAAACCTTTTAAAAACCCATAAAAAATTAGATGCAATAATAATTAAAAGTATGGACTCAACAAGGCTTAAGTCTAAAAATCCTAATTTTCTAGACTTTTCATTTACAAGTTAGCCTCAAACCCATTTGCTCATTTCTTTTTTTTTTAATTCATCTTCGAATGATATCTTATATCATTAAAGCATTCAATGTCATTGAATCTTTCTCAAAATCCTTTTATGTATGTGATCCTATGGGTTCCAGAATAGCTTGGCAGTGCATAGTGAATTAGAGTCCTAGTGCAAGTGGGACTTTATAAATCAATCTCATAAAATCAAATATCAATTCACTAATTGATATATCACTTGTATACAAGTTAGAAGAAGCATCTATCCATGCATCATAATTATCCATGTACTGAAAAGTCAAGTGCTTTGACTTAACTCTCCCATATACAGTTACGGTGCAATAAACTACTTTCACCATGTTTTACCTTATCCAGTTTTAAGTATGGACTTAAGTCAACTCATAGCTTAACTAAGTATGTCTAATTAAGCCTTGAACATCTTGTTCTAATAATTTCACCTTTATTTCCAAAATGCCCTTAGTGATTCCTTGTAACGCTTGTGAGTCCATATTTTATGAACAGTACCTTCGAGGCCTGAATGGTGTTTCCTGCAATGTAGGGCATCTTCAAGAGGCCAGAAAAGAGGCATATTAGACATAAAATTTTGATGGGCCTAAAAATGGGTAAAATGAATGAATTTAAAAATTTAGTAGAACCAATAAATTAATTCAAGTCAATAATTAATGGATAGGGAGATAAAATGAGGTTATGCTGGGATAGCCTCGGGATGTGCCCGGACAGACCATAAAATACCATACCCTGAATGATGGAGAAGGAATTTTAATTTTCTAAGGTCATTTGGTATTTTTTCTAAATATTTTATTCTAGCAGGTGAATAGTGCACAAAAGTCAATAGTAAAATTTTAAATTGAAATTTTACGTGGGCCTTAGTGACACTAATCAAGGATTTTTCAAACTAAAATGACTATTTTTGGATGTCCAGAGACTTTTTTATGAATTTCTAAATTGTAAAAAGAAATCGGGTGAAAACGGATTGTTAGATCGCCACATGTCATGATTTGAGCCACCCACCTACCCTTATATAAGGGTCTACACAGGTGAGGGGGGTTACATGTGTAAACCAACTTTATCTTCCTTAATTTCTTCACAAAGTCGATGCCATTCCTAAGAAAAAAGCCCTTCACCATTTTTGCTTTCTCTCTCCTCCTATACATACCCAAAAATCATAAATAAGATATGGATTAGACCTTTCATGACCTCTAGAGTCTAATACAAGTGAGAGAAGCAATGAATTTTGCCTAAAAAGGGAGAATTCCAACCTTCATGAATACTAACTTTTTTTTATGTAAGTGATTTTAATTCAATTCTTATTTTTGTTTTAGGTAGTTTAGAGTATTCTAAAAAGAACTATGGTTTTAGATTTTTAATTGGAGCTATGTAGAATTTTTAAAGATTTCTCTAAGTTAAGATTGTGTATGTTTAGGGTTAAAGGAATCTATTGAAGGAGAAGCTCAAGTTAGGTCTCCAAGTTATGGAGAAAAGGGTGTTTTCACACCCTAGGTATGTCGAATAGAGTTAAATTGAGTATGTCATATGTCTTGACATGAAAATATGCATGTTTTGTGTATAAAAATATAAGTTTAAGGTGTTAGGTATAATAATAATGTAAACAAATGATATAATTATGGTAATAAGGTTAAAATAATATGATATGAATGATAATTGGGAGAAGAAATTAGGTGTATGTGCGTGGTCGAGGTATGGCCGAATGGTTGTGTGTATGGCATGGCATGGGTAATAATGTATATGGCATGTTGGCAAGGCATATAAAAGGTAAATGTTGTGTATTAAACATGTTTGGAAAATAGGTAACAATATTGACATATATGGTATGAAAATTTGACAAATGATGACTTAAAGGAGCAGGTAATATGTGCCTAAAATATGACTAAGAATATGATGTCTAAATGGGTGCCATTGGTGGCATGGTTATGATATATGTTTCATGAGATGTTATGTAAAAGATTGATGAAAGAACCATGGAGTTTGGATTGGTATATGGGATGCTATGAAAGACACAAATTTGAAAATTTACTAAATGAATAGTAACATGCCCATAAATTGACCAAATGAATAGTTATTTTGCGATGATAGGCTAAAAATGTCATTTTGTGTGAAATGTTGTATGTAAGGAAATTCATTAGTGTGATTGACATGAGATAGAGTAACAATGATGGTAGATGTCATAATTAAGTAATGAAAAGTGATTTAGCCCATCAGTTAGACACCTACTAGATAGGTTTATCAGTCAACTAGGGAATTAGCAGCTACTAGGAAGTTTGGTCCTCTTGGGACCACTGTTGTTTGTTAGATGTGGTGGGTATAGCCACCGAGGTTCTGAGATGAACCCTACACACTTAGGTATTAGGAGGTCCACCTTAGCTAATCCCTACCACCGATTGGCTATCTGTGTATATTGGGAGGTCCCATAGGGCTGATCCCTGCTATCCACCTGTGATACATAGAGATATGACTCGAGGTATTAGGACTTCCCATGGGGCTAATCCCTACTATCCCACTTGTAGATATTAGGAGGTCTACAAACTGATCCTTGCTATTTGCCAATTCGGTATTGGGAGGTCTATAGACTGATCCTTGATATAGGGCAAGGTAGGTGCAACTATTGAGATCTAAAATGTGGTCCACTGCATAGGATATATCTAGTGTCTTAAAGTGTCATCTGTCTATTATAGGCCTAAACTGTATTGAACATAATTATGAGCTTAATATATGAAATTGACTAGATAATAGGACTGGAAATGTCTAAATAATGTAATTGGCATCTAGTCTGATATCTTGCATGATCATGTGGAATAATATATCTATACATATGTGTACATAACTTATATGTATGTTTTCATGTGTGACATACTTTATTGTATCTATTCCATCTCTGAGTTTATACTTAGCATCTCAGTGTTTCAATGCACAGGTCGTAGACTAGATAGCTGACTAGCTTCAATGGCAGCTAGTGTAGCTGACCCAAAGTCTTATGGGGTATTCTTTTGTAACTTCTTTGGTTTTGTAGATAGTCACTCATGTATAATAGGTGTAAAGTTAGTAGTACATGAAAACAATAAAATTGAAGTAGTGGAACAAAATGGTTGTATAAACTTGGCTTTTGATATGTATGTATATATGTGCTTGTTTGTTGGATGTTTGTGGATTTGAGACCCTATGTCTTGCTTTGTTGGCTATTGTTGATGTTTTAGGGGACCATAAGGGTCTAGGAATTGTGGTGTAGGTTAAAATTGTTTTAGAAGTGCTTTTTATGTAGGAAAAAAAAAATTTTTTTCACCCAAGTAGCCGTTATGTTGCCCAAATTTTTATAAAGGGTTAATAGACATAATCTGGTGTTTTAACAAACAAAAATAGGCAATAATGAAAAGTTATACAAAGATAAGCAATAAATGGTCAAGTTAAGTCAAAGTTGGTCAAAGTTATGTAACAGTTAAATGAGTGAGCCCTGAGGAAATCCAAGGATGGGTGACCTACGAGAAGTAATGCTCTTTATCTGGTTCCTTTAGGAATGGAAAAGGACTATGACATTTAGTGGTATCAGAGTAGATTTAGGCATTCCTAGGCATATTATACATGAGTGCATGAGTCTAAGGTTTTATTTTTAGGTTAAGCTATAATGCATGAAGCTGATAAGTGTTTTTATACAATTATAGATACGATGAGTGAACGGACTCCACTAGATCGAGGGGAAGAGGTGGCCAATTATGCTCCCACCACTATTCATGGTCCAGAGGTGAGTGTAGCCACGCTAGAGCCTAGTGATGCTACTCACTAGTAGCCACCTCAGCCATAACCTTAAGCTTAGGCCTCTCCAGCTTTGCTGCAGCAAATTATAAAGTTGTTGAGACACACTACTACACCTCCACAACTATTACCAGCTTTAATTTCAACTGTACCTCCACTAGCTCCCCCAGTACTGCAAAAGACTTATCTAGAGAGGGTGAAGAAGATAGGAGTAGTGGACTTCCTAAGTGCGAGGGAGGATGATACAATGGGGGCAGAGTATTGGCTGGAGCAGACTATGAGGATCCTAGAGTAGTTGGAGTGTACAAAAGAGGAGTATCTGAAATGCTTCACCTCCCTACTCTAGGAAAAAGCCTTCCACTGGTGGGATACCTTAAAGAAGAGGAAGGCAGCAATTGCTATCACATGGGAGTTCTTTTTAAAGGAATTCTAAAAGAGATATATCCCTGAGTCGTACAAGGATAAGAGGAAGCAGGAGTTTTTTGATCTGAGATAGGGGAGGAGATTAGTATTAGATTATGAGAAGAACTTTGCTTGTTTGAGAAAGTATGTAACGAAGTTCATCCCTACTAATAAGGAGAAGTGTAAGAGGTTTAAGAAGGTCCTCAATGTTCAGCTGAGGATGCAAATTTCTACTCCTAAGATCAGAGACTTTTCTAAGTTAGTAGATGTAGCATATGATATGGAGGAGATGGTACAGGATAAGAGGGAGTTGTTTTAGAGGAAGAGACCCTTCATTACGGGTCAAACTAGTTCTACCTGAGGAAGGGATAAGAGATTGAGGGACTTTTATCCTAGCCTATAGTCTAAGAGATAAACCCCATATTGGAGGTCTAGTTAGGCTTTTCCTCCTAGGCCTCAACTACTTCCATCTCAGCAGGCCTTGAGTGCTCTAGTATCCATAGCTAGAAGTGCACCTCCAACATGTGGGAGTTGTCAAAGGAGGCACTGGGCCAGTGCTAGTAGTTTAGATAAAGAGAGTGTTTTGTATATGGAGCTAGAGACCACTTTTGGAGGGATTGTCCTCAGATGCAATCAGAGGTGGCATAGATTTAGGCATCAATTACAGCAGCTCCAAGTAGACCATCGAGACAGTACAGGTAGGACCATCTGAGTACCATTTAGAAGACTAGGTCAGGGGCTAGAGCTTCGACATAATAGTATGCTATCCATGCCCGAGAGGAAGCTGAGGCTTCAGATGTCATTGCTGGTATATTTCTTTTATTTGATGCACCAATATTAGCTTTAATTGATCCTGGATTGACACACTCTTACATTTTCACCACACAAGCATAAGATATGAGACTTGAGCTAGAACATATAGATTTAAATATTCAAGTGAGTAACCCAATTGGCTAGAGTGTGACAATGAATACAGTTTATAGACACTATCCTCTGATAATTTAGGATCAGACCTTTCTAGCAGATCTGATAAAGGTTCCCTTTCATGAGTTCGCTGTCATACTTGGTATGGACTGGCTATCAAAGCATAAAGCAGTGATTGACTGTGAAAAGAAAAGGTTGAGTCTGTAGACCATAGATGGGCAAGAGGTGACTATTGTGGGTAAAAAAAACTCTCTATCTAACATCATCTCAACTATTATAGCCAAGCAACTTATTTGAAAGGGTTGTGAAGCATCTTAGCTTCTATGGTGGATACGAGTGTTACAACTTCTAATCTTGAGCAGATACTAGTTGTGTCTAATTTTCTTGATGTGTTTCCAAAGGAATTACTAGGGTTGACTCCACATCAGGAGTTAGATTTTGAGATCGAGACATATCTTGGCACGATCTGGTGTCCATTACACCATACAGGATGGCACTAATAGAGTTAAAAGTACAATTGTAGGAATTGTTAGATAAAGGTTCATCAGGCCTAGTGTTTCACCTTAGGGAGCACCTGTGTTGTTTGTGAAGAAGAAAGACAAGTTGCTCTAATTATGTATCAATTATAGGCAATTGTATAAAGTGACAGTTAAGAATAATTACCTATTGCCTAGGATCGATGATCTCTTTGACTAGTTGTAAGGTGTTAGTATCTTTTCTAAGATAGATTTAAGATTAGGATATCACCAGTTGCGGATCAAGGAGAATGACATTCCTAAGATTGCCTCCAGAATCCAGTATGGGCATTACAAGTTCCTAGTGATGCCATTTGGGCTCACTAATGCCCCAGCAACCTTCATGGATCTAATGAACTGGATCTTCAAGCCTTGCTTGGATTTATTTGTCATGGAATTTATTGATGACATCTTGGTGTATTCTAAAACTCGAGAGGAACATGAACAGCACCTTAGAATTATGTTACAAACTTTAAGAGAGAGGCAGTTGTATGCTAAGTTAAGTAAATGCAAGTTTTGGTAAGAAGAAGTAACCTTTTTAGGTCACATTGCCTCAGCTAAAGGTATCATAGTGGACCCGAGCAAGGTTAAAGCTATGTTAAAATGGAATCCTCCTAGGAATGTGATTGAGATTCGAAGTTTCCTAGGATTGGTAGGATACTACCAGAGGTTCATGAGAGGCTTTTCAATTATTGTAGCTCTTTTGACATGGCTGATAAGAAAGGATGTGAAGTTCAAATGGGATGGTAAATGTCAAGTTAGTTTTGATAGATTGAAAAGGATATTGATAAAAGCTCCTATCCTTACTTAGCTAGAACAAGGGAAGGAGTTTGTAATATACAGTGATGCCTCACATAACAGACTTGGATGTGTATTGATGTAAGAAGGCAAGGTGATTGCACATGCCTCTAGGCAATTGAAGCCCTATAAAAAGAACTATCCCATATATGATTTGGAGTTGGCCACCATTGTGTTTGAATTGAAGGTGTGGAGACATTACTTATATAGAGAGAGGTGTTACATCTACACCGACCATAAAATTTTGAAGTATTTGCCTACACAAAGAGACCTAAATCTAAAACAGCAATGATGGATGGAGTTAATCAAGGATTATGATTGCTTGATCAACTACCATCCAAGCAAGGTGAATATGGTTGTGAATGCCCTAAGCAAGAAGTTTATTGCCACCTTGAAGCTTATGTATGCCAGAGTAGAGTACACTGCAAAAAATGCAATGTTGGCTGAGATGTAGGTTAAATCTGACTTTAGGCAGCAAATAAAGGAGGCTCAGTTGAGAGATGAATAAATGTTGCAAACTATGAGTAAAGTTAAAGAGGAGAAGGTGACAGGATTCAAGTTAAGTGATAATGGAAGCCTATACTATTAGAATAGGCTATATGTGCCAGAAGTGGATGGATTAAGAGTGTAGATCTTGAAAAAAGCTCATGAAGCTCCATATTACATACACCCAAGAAGCACAAAGATTATCTTAGGTTAAAACTCCATTATGGTAGCTAGGAATGAAATGAGAAGTAGCTGAATGTGGCTTAATGTTTTACATGTCAGTAGGTGAAAGTAAAACACTAGGTTCCATCTGGATTGTTACATTCGATGGCAATTCTAGAATGCAAATAGGAGAAGATCACCATGGTTTTTGTGATGGGATTGCCACTAACCTGGAGCAGATTTGATGTTGTATGGGTGATAGTGGATAGGTTGATGAAGATAGCTCATTTTATTCTAGTGA
>CANXYI010884127.1:0-10138 GCA_948208565.1 Hura crepitans
ATAGTTATGTTATTAAATAAAGGGTTAGATTTAAGATTCATGTTAAATCCTAAGGCCACTATTAATTTTAGACTTTTCCCTCTTTAAAAATTAATTTTATGATTTTGGTGTGTCAATTAAATCTTTTCTTTAGCTAATAATTAGGAAAATACTTTATTTACACATCCCATAAAATTGTAATTTAATTCCCAAGGGAATTATTTAAATTAAATAATTACATCTTCAATTAATTCCTTTAAATTACTTCCCAATGTCAAATAATTTTAAATCTAACACCATTGGCTTAGTTAGAATTTTTTTATCATCAAGTCATGCTATTTTTGAATTATTTTGAGCACTTTTAAAATATTTTATCATTTAGCTTCAACTAAACTGCTAGTCACAAGACACCATTGTGAAAACTTTACTTGCAATTTTAACCCCTTAAATGACTTCAATTTGGTTCCAAATTTCACCATAATTATGTTATAATTAATACTTTCAATCATTAACATTAGTGTGAGCCCAGTCTCAAGAAAAATTATTATCTTTTTGAGAAGTACTATTCATAACTCAAAAAAATTACGGACATTACATATCTTCCCCTTTTAAAATAATTTCAACCTAAAAATTTCCTACCTAAATAGGTAAGGTTATTGGGCCTTCATATGCTTTTCACTCTCCTAGGTTGCCTCTTCTATTTTATGTTATTTTAATAATACTTTCACTAATAGCACTACCTTGTTTCTTAGTTCTTTAACCTCCCATGCCAAAATTTATGCTGGTTCCTCTTTATAAGTGAGATCTAGTTATACCTCTATTTCCTTTATTAGCAATACATAAAAGGCATCCAATCTATATCACCTTAATATGGATACATGGAATACATCATGAATCTACTACAATTCTAGAGGTAAAGCTAACCGATATTCTATTGGTCCTATATGCTTTATAATTTCATACAAGCTAATAAATCTTGGGATTAACTTGCCATTTTGCTAAACTATAACATCTTTTTCCATAGGAATACCTTGTAACTAATTTCATATTCAATGTTCTTTCGCTTCCATTCCACATATGATTTTTGTCGATCCAAGGTTGCCCTTAATCTTTCTCTAATAATTTTAACTCTCTTCTCCACATCCTTAATTAAATAAGGTCTCATCAGCTTGCGTTTACCTAATTCACTCTAACGGAGTAAAGTCTTACACTTCCTTCCATATACTACCTCATACAACGCCATGCCCAAATTAACTTGATATCTATTGTTATATGTGAATTCCACTAAAGATAGATAACAATCCTAACATCCTTTAAACTCTATAGCATTACTTCATAACATATCTTTAAGCACTTGAATAGGCCATTCAGATAATACAACTATTTATGGGTGGAATGTTATACTAAATGTTAGTTGAGTACCCAAAGCATTATATAACTTCTTCCAAAATCTTGAAGTCAACCTTAGATCTCGATCAGATGTAATAAAAGATGACACATCATGTAGCCCCACACTTTTATCCATATAGAGCTATGCTAGCTTCTATAGGGAGTAATCCATTCTAACAAGAATGAAGTGTGCTATCTTAGTCAATCGATTTACAATCACCCACACAATATCACATTTATTCTTAGTCATGGGCAATCCCATCACTAAATCCATTGTAACTCTTTTCCATTTCTATTCTAGAATTGCTATAGGGTAGAGTAACCCAAAAAGAACTTAATGTTCAGCTTTTACTTGTTGACACATGAGGCATCAAGTTATATACTTAGTCACATCTCATTTCATTAATAGCCACCAATAATATGGTTTTTAATCAAGATACATCTTCGTGCTTCAAGGAAGAATTATATGCCTCTTGTAAAATCTATTTTTTAGTTTTCTCCACATTCGACACCTATAATTGATCATGAAAATATAAACACCCATCTACTTTGATCTCATAATTTGTAATCTTCCCCTCTTTGACTTGTGTTATAATATGTATAAGCCAATTATCTTGAGTTTATGCTTTTTTCACTTGTTGGATCAAATTAGGCTTTACCTGTAATTTTGTTAGAAGTGCTCCATCACTAATGTACTAAAATTAGCCATTCATTACTCTCATATTTGCTATGAATTTTTAACTTAATGCATCAGCGACCACATTGGCCTTTCTTAAATGGTAGTTGTAGAGATTATATATTTTACTAGGGATTAAATGATTAGTGGAGTCACCACCTGGCCTCTACACCACGACCTCTGATCTTCTGTACCAGAAAGGTTTATAATTCATATCTTATTTATGCCCTAATAATATGTCATCCTTTTATATTGTAACATTTATTAGTCTCATATCAAGCAAGCATGCATTATATTTAAGCATCCATATCACCTTTGCAATTAGATGAAGTGAATTTTTAAGCATACAACAAGTATATCGATGTATTTATACATCTAAAAATCAAATCATTGATTAGTTGTAGTATGGCTTGAAAACTACTTGTAATTCCATAGGAATTGGCAGTAATTGCCCAACTCCTATCTCTAGGAGATTGGCCTTTATTGAAATACATTTTTTGTCATAACTTTTGATTAATTAAAACTCAAACCCATTTTTTATTAGGGAAACACCAATTAATTAAGTAAAAAATTATTTTAGTGTATGGTTTAAGTTTTGACATGTAAAATAAGTTATTTCCTACCTATTACCACTTATAAACAAGTAACATAATAGAAAAGGTACAAAATCAAAAGAGAATGGTCCATAACATTAAACTGGTCTCACTTATGCATCGTCAAGTCTATACAGACTCAATGGGGCTTCGACACTAGTCCATGTAGACTATGCATTATAGGAGGTTAGGTCCGTCTGGACTTCTGGCTTGGTCAGAATGTACACTTGTATCCATCTCAAAGAAATAGGTCAGGATCGACAATTGATGGTCTATATGGGCCTTAAATAATAACCTCTTAGAATAAGATGGACATGAATAAATCATGATTCATGTTGTGAGGCATTAAACAACACAAAGAATACTATATATAAATGGTCCATTAATGGACATATAAATAAGTTCAAAGTGACAAGCTAAGTCTACATGGATTATGTTCCTCACGAGAGAGAGTACATAGGGATGGTAAGCAGTGGTAGATATACAGAGAACAAAATATCCATGTGGACCACATTCCTCACTAAAGGGGGTCTATGTGGACTGCGTGCGATTAATGATGTATACAAATCTTATACATTCATACAAGCTACATTCCTTATGAGAGGGAATCCATATGGAGTAAATGCTAGTTCTAAACATTTTCGATGTTAATGCATCACTCATAGGTCATATCATAATACATGTGTATAAACATTGCAAGTAACAAATGAAGTTCAAGGAGATGATCAAAATAGTACTTAAAGAAAGGTCCATATGGACTATGTTCCTTATGAGAGGGAGTTCATATGGACTACATGTTAACTCTAAATGTTCCCAATATTTGGGCATTATTCATAAGATTTACCAACATGTGTGAGTACATACGTAGTGTAGGACAAACAAGATTCATAAAAGATAACTAAAACAGTATAAGAATAAAGTCTATGCGGACTATATTCCTCACGAAAGAGAGTCCATATGGATTGAAGCATATTCACATCATAGTCTGTGAGCTAATTATTAAGAAGGTAGAATAGTTACAACGTGCTTAGAGTCAATCTACACGTAATGAAATAGTTTATGGAGGTGGCCTAATCCTATGACCAACATAGGGATCATTGAGGATCATCTTATTGATGGCCAATCATGGGAGATCATGAACCCAGGGGAATAAAAAATAAATGGACTGATATATAGAAAAGGGCCTCAAATCTTACCTTGTGATTATACTCTTGAGCAAAGGCAAAAGGTTAAAGTTTAAAAGGAAATAATTTTTAAAAAATGGCTAAAAAGACTAGTAGTTTGAATCCTCTTTGGAGTTTTCACCTGAACTCATGGATAGGGTTTTCTCAAAATGCTTTAGAACATTATTCTTTAGAAAGCTTTTGCCTCATTCTTTCATACACTATAAGGGGTATTTATAGGTTTTGGGTTTATGATATCTCATCCAGAGGTGGTAGAGTCCTTCTAAAACTATGATTCATCATCTAGATAGAGATCCTATACTTTTAAAAGATTTCATCAGTAAGTTCATACATACCCTAACTACTTTGTTCGTGCAAACCTAAGTGATATGCCTTCCCGCTAGTCTATGGGCTTTAGGCTAGGTCTTGCACTAGGTTTAAGTAAGTTCATGCACACATGGGCTTGGACTTGATACAGCTAATTAGGCTAGTACGGATATGGGTGGAGTATGTCTATGTGGACTATGTTTATAGGCTAAAATAGGTCTGTATGGACTGAGTTCTTAAAGGGATTGTGCCATTGCTTAGAAGGCTATCTCTAGTTATCATCCTAGGCCGAAGGTGGTGGTGTCTATAGTTGCCCCCACTTTAATGTGTGCTATGAAATGCATAAATTGAAATAGTGCATGACAAAGTACTTCTAGTTAGAGATACTTACCTTGCTATGTAGATGTCATCTTTAGTGGCAAATTTGCTTAGTAGGCTAAACCTAATGATGTTGGTGGATTGGCTTGTTATGCTAAACCTGGTGGTGTAATGGGTTGGCTTATTAGGTTGAACCTAATGGTGTTAGTGGATTGGCTTGTTTTGATGAATCCTGATCGGATGCTGAGTCAGGTCAAAAATATTTTTCTTCTAGATTGGACATAAGGTTAAATCTATAATATTTTAGGATTAGACACATAGTTAAATCTTTCTAATTTTAGAATTCCATGAATTGTGGATGGAATCTATCATCATCATAGGTGTAATACAAATTCCAATGAAAAGGAAAATAAGTTCCTAGATTGGTGTGCAGTTGATTATCCAAAAAAATATTATAAGTGCAAAAAGAGAAGGTTGATGATGATCTAGATTAGCAAGTAACTAAATCCTAAAGAAGACATTATAAGTATAAAAAGAGAAGCTTGATGATCTTAATTAGATATGGTGGCACAAATTAGCATGTAGTGGAATTCATGTGTTGAAATAAAGATATAAAGCAATTATTAAGGGCTTATTGCTTTCTTTTTCTTAGGTAGAGGTTTGAAGGCAGCTAAAGCACACTTTTTCAATGTTGTTCTTCAGGAAGGATTTAAGGATCAACTCAAAGTTATTCATAAAGTAAAAGAAACTAAAAATAAGGAATTTGAAATCCTTAAATAAAAAGAGAAAGCCAAAGGTTGCCTTCCCTTTTTCAAGGGATAGAGCGGTTGCTGCCATTTTTCAAAATAATTCTTACTAGCATTTATGGATAGATAGTGTTGAGTTTAGGTGCCAAGTGAATTTATTTGTGAAATAACATCTTACAAAGGTGTTTGAGTTAATGCAAATGTGAAAGTGAAGGCTTAATCTATTAGTTTAAAGTAAAACTAATTATATTGATCGATTTTGACCAATTTTATTTTTATGGGCTAAAATAGCACATTTTAGCTTTGAAAACATTTTTATGAGTTGTAAAATGTTTGTAATAATGTAAATATGTGGTATTTGGCTAAGATTAGGGTGAAACCCCAATTATTAGCTCAAGAACTAAATAAAAATGGATTATTTAAAGGTATTTTTGATTTAAACAAAATCTTGTTCATTTTATTGGCCTCAAAGCTGAATGAAATGAAGGTATTTGTTGATTAATAATAAATGTTGATGAATTTGTGAAAAAAATTATAGGAGAGCAAATTATTTTTGGTCAATTAATCGAAAATGACCTATATATTTTCTTATACAATTTATTCCTTTTGTATTGTCTTATTCGAGCATGGGTTTTGCCAAGTTTTGGGCTTGTCTCCTACTTTGACATTAATTGGATAAATTTTATGGTGTTTTAGGGCCATGTTGTTGTACAACTTGGACAAAAAAAAGCCGTGTCGACTATGTTACACCGGCTGCGATTAGTCTATGCGAACAACATGGAGGAATGGTGGACTAAATGCCAAATAGATCTATATGGACTAGAGGCTTAAGTGAGAAAAGTTGAGGTCTTTGGTTCATGCGGACATGTTAAGTTAGGTTCACACTGACATGTCGCGACAAATGAAAACCTTCAGGTTTCTCCCTTTTATTTCATTTTTCTTCAGTTTCTTTTATCATTTTCTTTCTATTCCTTCTTCCCTATAGAGTCCTTATAATCTGACAAATCCTCTAGTGCCTAAATGATGGTTGGTGACCCTCTGGTGGTACTCTTGCTACCTTCGATGCTGTCAACAACCCTTTTAACATCTATAACACCTCCTCTAGTGTCCTTGATCCACATCGAGGACATGACAATGCCTTTTTTAAAGGGTTGTACACCCTTCATAAAGGTAAACTAGCCAAATAGGATCATTCTGATGAACGACATTCTATTCAAGGCTTTAACACCCATTTTGGCAGAACTCTTAAGGCACACATGTTCAAAATTTTACCCTAGGTGTATTTTGCTCCCCTTTTTGCTTTCTTTCATATTTTTTGGGCATTTTGGTTGTTATCTTCTTCATTGCAAATGCCCTTTAGTTCGTCAAGTCTATGAGAACTTAATGTGCTTGGGAGAATATGGTCTGTGCGACCTTCATTTTTTTTTAATTATTGCCAGTCTATTTAGAATAGGATTTGAGGCTCATTTTCATGTCATAGGATAGTTGGTCCATGCAGACTAAATGAAGTGTTGTTTAGAGTCTATGCAGCCTAGTGGTACATGTGTGTGAGGTCTATATGGACTTGTATATACTATAATTTTGCTTTTGTTGTGTAGCATCTGTGTTATTTTATGTGCTTGCTATTATGTCACTGCTTGTGAGAGGTTTGTGCAGACTAAGGAAGCTAGGTCTGTGCAAACATGTCATGTGTGCTTTTTAGGTCTATGTGGACATAGGTCAAAATATACTTACCTATATTCCTTTTTCTTTGCAGACATGTCAAAAGTGTGGGGGCATATTATTAAGGTTGCCATAGTGGAATGCCTCCTTACTTGTACAAGTAAGGGATTGAGTGTGCACCATGAGGTTTTAGACCTTCATTCATCACTTAGTTAGAGGCAACTTTCGTACGGACTTGTAAGCCCTTTGAGCTTTTTTAGACAAGTGGGTAAATATAGCCCACACTTTTCACAAGCCTTTTAGAGAGCTGAATATCACACCATTCGACTGGGCATTCATCACTAGAGCGTTATGTACTGGTTATATGATTACATTCAATGTGAGTTATAGGTTCTCTACCCTTCAACTATAGGAGGTCATAGCTCAAGATCACTTAGGGAACATCTATTGCACCAATATGAGTAAGCACTAGGCTGAAGCTTCTCCTACTGCTTAGCTTGAGGTGGATCAGTATGTCAGGTGCTTCATCTTGTATTTGTTAGGGACCACGTTGTTTGCAAATGTGAATGGTAATATGAGTCAAAGCTTCTTGCCCATGCTAGAGAAAGTAGACTACATCAGTCCTTAGAATTGGTGTTATTCTTCTTTAGGCTAGATATATAAAAGCCTGGACATAGTGATTCATACCATAAAGAGCCATAAATTCATATAAGGCTTTATCTTTAGTGTCTTGGTAAGTGTTGTCCACTTTTATTCATTATCCCTTAGTTGCTTATCTATCTTTTGGGGTATGACATCCTTTGATGCAGGTTTGGGCATATGAGTTGCATCTGTTGCCTCGCCCGCGTGAACTAGACATTCCTCGCCATTACCTAGTGATGAATAGGTGGTTAAGCCCACTTCTGGAGATTGGAATGCTTTTTCTTTGGCACATCATCACTAGTAGTTGAGCACAAGAGTTTAGACTGATGTGAGTGTTCTTACAAGGATGTAAATATAGTAGTTAGTTTTGAATTCATGAATTAGTGGTGTCATACTTACTAGGTTTTCCTTTTTAGGTTGACTTAGTTTGGTAGGTATTCCCTATCGAAGAGATGGCTAACTTTCTTCACTTTGTGTGGGAGTTATCCTCTTGAAAGCTACTACTGACTACCACAAAGGCGTATTCTTAGTTTCTATGAGAAAAAGTGTTGAATTGGCACATAAGTCTAAAGGAACACTGCATTCCCTGAGATCCTCATAATAGAAAGTCTTTTGAGAGGTACCTTGATGATATGGAGTTTGTGTAAGGCATGATTATAGGCATATTTAAAGACATAGTGGTCATTCATGAAGGTGAGGATTACCCCCTTTAAGCTACTACAAACTTACTGCCTCTTATGCCTTACACTTTTGGACCTCCGGTACATTGTCATTTAGCTTAACTTCTGTCATTTTGAAATTTGTCCTTGACTTATGTGTTTGTGCCATAGCCTGTTGTCACTGCTTCAAAAGCTGGACCTTTTTCTTCTAGGAAGAGGGCAAGGATAGTCCCTAGCTCCCCAAATGCTTAGTTCTCAACTCCTCCTGCGTGTTCTATAAGAAGTAAGGCACTAAACCCAGCTGGTAATCAACCTTTTTTGTAGAATAATGTTGGGAGCACATTGTCAGATGTGCTCGAGTTAAGCTATATGTAGTAAGCCTTGGATGGTTAGTTGCCTTCCACTCACCTCTATATTAAGTACAATTGGGTAGTGCTTTTCAAGCCAGATAACACCACTTTGGTAAAGTTTGTTTTGATTTTCACTGATCATCGCATAGGTTCAATTGTGCAAAACGCTATTTTATCTTAATCTCGACAGGTGAGGAAAGCTTCTGTGAAGGGAACTATCTAGGTTAATAAGACTCAGGTTCTTGCTATAAGTATTTCTTTGTACAATATGCAAATGCATGTGTATACATGATATGAAAAATGCAGTAATCCTCTATTGTTTTTTTTTTTTTTTTGCAGAATGAACTGATAAAGAAGGTTACTACTCTTCACAAGACATGGAGGAAGCTAAGAGCTTTAAAAATTTCTAAAAAGTTAGTGCTTTCTTCTAATGATAAGGACATAGAGGATGAGAATGAGAATGAGGAGTGAAGTAGATGGCAACCATATTATCTTTGTGAATAGGCCCTATTTTTTGTACGTACAAACTTTTATGGCTTTTGACATTGTAATATACAACCTTTTTTTCTTTTGAAATATAATTCTCTATATTTATATACAACTGGCAATAATTTACAATCAAAATATGCCACCATTAATAAACAACATGGATTGACTCTGTTTAAAGGAGATTGACTATAGGTTAAGGACTGTGACCCATTGAGGTAAGACTCTTTTTGATAAGGGTAAGATAGCATAGATGTTGTCTAGATTGAATCATATAAGCTAGATTCTCTAAAATAAAAGGAGCAAGCAAACTTTATCTCAAATTTTAAGAAACCTTTGTGGGTTAGACAACATATCTGAGGCTGAAGTTCAAAAATTTAAAGTAGATAGATACAAACTTACAATAGAGATTGCTACTATTAGTGATGAGGCTTATGCTCAGAATACTTTCAAAGTTGATACAAGAGAGCCTTCGAACATCTATCAAATGGAAGCCATAAAAGCCATTGATAAACTAGAGGAGAAAGCCATGCCCTTAACATGAGAAGAGAATTGTGCATCTATGATTGGTGGTGATTCAGACGCAACAAGTAACTTGGAGACACCTTATTGTCATGGTAGGGAGAACTTGAAAGTTATCATTTTCTATGGTTTGTAGTTATCGCTCTTTTATCATTTTTAGCTAGAGTCGCTCGATAGACTTGGCATTGTTAAGCCTTGGTCTGTACAAACAAGGTTATAATGGTCCATATGGATGTTTATCCTATAGGATTCTCAACTGGTAATAGACATTATTGTGGACATATCTTATTTGGTTCATATAGATTATGACTTCAACTTTGGATGTTCTGAGGTTTGTGCTGACATCCTCACATGTTTCGGATTCCTTGTCCAAGTAAAAAGAAGAATGGTAAAGGTTATGGCTTATAAATACCTCTCTTCTTCTTTGCTCATGTCATACTTCACTATGTCACTCTTTTTTAGTTAGCAATTGTCTAAGATCTTAGAATCAAAAGCTTCTTAGACTTTGAACATTCTTGCTCCTTTTTCTGCTCTTAGGTTCTTGAGAAAAGTGAGGATTGACTATAACTTCTTGAATGCTACTGTGTAATATTGGGACCCCATTTTCCATGTGTTTATCTTTAATC
>CANXYI010884411.1:0-14136 GCA_948208565.1 Hura crepitans
TCATCGAGGGAGACTCCGTTCACCAGAGCAATGCTCTATAGCTAGTTAACAGCCATAAATGTCATAAAACCCTTCTAAATTGGCATAGAGATGTCCTCCATTAGAGAAAGAGAAGAAGAAGGAGATTTCATGCTAGCTAAAAGAAGAAAAGTCCTTAGAGCTTTTTCCCTTGATACAGTGTCACCATAGAAAGTCGAGTGAAAGTCACCATTAAACTATGTTTTCAAGAGAAAATAGAAAAAAATAGAGGAATAAAAATGAAGAAGAAAAGGAAAAAAGATAAATAGTTAAAAATTTGCTACAAAACACCCATATAGACTTACCATATCGACATTTACACAGACTTTATTTAAGCATTGCACATATGGACTTACATCAAGTATCATTTATACAAACTTACTACTTTCACATCCGTAGGGACTTACTTTTGTCTACATGGACTCAACTCACTCATAACCCTATGATCTTCATAAATTGTTCAATACTATATCAAAAGCCAAGTATGTATCACAATATTTGCTATATTAAACTAATATTAATTCTTATCGCATTCTATTTTGTTGGATTTAAATTCTCTCAAATTTAACTTTATGTCTAATCTAATTTTCTAGGATTCAACTCTGCATTCAATTTATTGTTGTCAAATTTGACTCCATGTCCAAATCCAAATTTCTAGGATTTAACTCCATATTCAATCCAATGTTGTCTATAACTTTCTTAGGTTCAGCCTAACAAGCCAATCCATAAATCTATCAGGTTCAGCCTAATAAGCCAATCTATAATATCTTTTTACCTAGTCAAACCTCATCGATCAAATAACATTTAGTGCGATCAAAACAACTTTCATCCAGTTAAACCTCATCGATCAAACCACCTTAGGTACTTGTAGTTGGAGGGAAGAAACAAGCTCTTGACAGTAATTCAAAAGTAATCATTCACTTTATGGTAAGTACTTCTAACTCATGTACTTTGGTATGCACTATTATTTTAGCATTTCACAGCACACACCAAAGTGGGGGAAATTATATGTATCTCACCTTTTGGCTTATGATGATCACCAGAGACAAGCTCTTAAGCAAGGGCATACGCTTTTAGGAAGCAAGTTTGTATAGACTTATTTTAGGGTCCGTATGGACATATTCTACCTAGGTCCGTACTATCCCAATTAGCTCTACCAAGCCTAAGGCCTAAGATCCACTTGGACAAAGTCTAAGTTCATGTCAATATAGACTAACTCAAACCTAGCCTAAAGCCCATAGATTGGTGAGAAAGCATATAACCTAGGTTTGCATAGACTAAGCTGTACAAGTCTGCATGGACTTGCTAATGTAAAATCTTCCAAAAGCAAAATTTTCCTATTTGGACTAGGAATCCTAATCCTATTAGGATTCTGCTTCTTTTAGATGGGAAACCCTTAAACCTAAGCTTATCAATACTCTTTTTTGTGTATGAAAAAGGGAGAGGCTAAGAATAAATTCACAATAGCAAATAAACCTATTTGTGTGTCTAGGAAAGGACTCTAAAGAGGAATCGCTCTATTAGTCCTATTAGCCTCACTAAAAATAATTCCTTCTATACTCCTACACCTTTGTGTTATTGCTTAAAGAGTTTATTCACAAGGTAATGTCTGAGGTCACTTCTATATATATGGACCTTGTTTTCATAGACTTATAATCTCTAAGGATTGATCACAAGTGAGGTGATTCTATGTAATCCCTACTTTGATCATAGGAGTAGGCTATGATTTTTAGGTGCTTCATAGCATAAAATTAATTACCATTACATCATATTCATTTTGTTGTCTTTGCCTTAATTTTATGGACTTATTTATGAACATGATGAAGTTCACACGAACTTTTTTTCTTGACATGTAGTCTGCACGGACTTATGTCCTGTGACAGTGTTTTATTTGTCTTATATATCATTCTTTAATATATCTTATTTACCATGTTAATGTTATTTTATAATGTTAGCATGTTGTATAATTATCTCATTCTCTAAAATACATGTTGTTAATATATCAAAATTATTGTGCATGTGATATCTCCTATTAGATTCTTGAAGAAATCCAATAAGTGGTGCACTTCCCACTTGATCACCTATCTTAAAATTGTCATTCGAGTCCATTCATTTAACTTCTAACAATTTCCATTATTTAATTTAATTAGTCTCTGCATCTTGATTTTAACTTTATATTGATTTAAATTAAGGTTATAGGGATCTATTTATACCCCAATTAGTCATCTATAAGCTTTCCCAATGTTTACTTAACTTTGACAGCATAATGGCTATCTGTGTGACTTTCCAAAATTTGAACCTATAGAAAAACACTTTGAATAATCATATCTAACTAGTCCTCACATCTTAGACCCTTCTAGTCCCCTAAATAGTCATATCACATCATCAATATATCATGGAAACAACACAGGCCTCAAGCCATACTCAAATAAATTCATATCCTAGAGCCTCAGGCTTATATTTTATAGGCATCAAGTAAAATCACACATTTTAGTACATTTCGTAGTTACTTAATTACAACCATCATCTACATCTAATATTTGCAAATTACATCACTTCTACACATGTTACCCATTTATCCCACCTATGTATATGAGTGCAATATTATACATTAATCATATAATCACCTTTTAGTTTGTCCTTTAAACTTGTATTGCACGTAACACGAGGCTATTGCTAACTCTAGTTACCTGAATGCTAAAATAAGTACGCTGAGTATATAATACTCAGTGGTGAATTCAAGCATTTAAATGTCACACTCATTTATTCATGCATACAATGATAATATTAAGAATTCCATGTTATCATGCCAATATATGATGTATGTCTGTCAAAATTACTAAAATACCTTTACTTATACATTGAGGTTAATTATCCATTTAATTACTTAATATTAACTAATTAATTAATATCAACCACTATTATTAATTTATAAGTTATTTTTTTTATTAAAAAGATAGGCCCAACTAGATAGACGATACTTAAATACATTAGACCCAAAGGGAACTCAAACTTTATAGTGATCCACATTTTAGACCCCGACAGTTGCGCCGACCTGATAAAACCATAGGGATCAGTCCATAGACCTCCTAAGTCAAATACATTATTTCACAACATAGGGATTAGTCCATAGACCTCCTAAGTCACATATCATATTCAGCTACTCAATCTAGTCTGCCTAGCAGACTAGTGCTGTGGCCCCTCTAGGACCTATGCCGCTGCATCGGCATAATCAGATAATAGCACCATGTGTGCAAATAAAATAATGGTCTACCAAATAGACTAGTATAGTAGCCCTATAATAGACCTTGTTCATTGTACCTGCCCTACCTAAAAATTAGATAATGTAGTAGCTGCTAATCTTAAAGTTGATCGGTTAACCCATCTAGTGGGTGTCTAACTAATGAGCCATTTAACCTTAATTTATGTCCATTTCTTTATTAATCAACTTTTGATAATATTCTTAAGTCTCAAAAACAAATAGTTATTAATTTTATCTTATAGTTGATTTTTAGCCTAAACAGTTATAGGCCTTACTAGATAGTTCTGGGTGACTTTTCCAATAGTAGTTTTTAAGCCTTGTCATAATCATAATTTACATAAGACCATTTTAGGATTTTCTTATATTATAATGCCATTTATTATCCATTTACTATTCTTTGTAATTATTAGTTCAAATAATGGTCATTTTAGGACAGTTATAGGTCTATCGCTTATTTTTCGATGGCCATTTCTATGCTCATTTCATGTTATTTTTCAGTGACAATTATACCATTCATTTCACTTTTCTATAGGCTTGAATCCATAGTTAATTAGGCCACTAAAAAGGCCATAAAATAGGTGTACATGCCATTCCATATCATGGTCTCACACTAGCAACTTTAGGCATAAGTTTTAAGTCATATTTCATGCCATTTTAATCATATACATTAGACTAATTTCATGCCAAACAAATTACGACAATACAAGCTCATACTATTTTGATTTATCATACATATACATTATGCACATGTTGTCAACATTTTCATGCCATTCTTATTAGTTTAGCTTCGGCCATAGCTTATTAATGACCTTAGGTATACACTTCCTTACTTTCCCTCCATTATACATGCTTTCTAATATAATATAAGCATACTTACACATATACATTTCCATACCCAACCTAATTAAGCTATCCCACACTTAGTATAGGTCTCGGCCATAATAAGAACATACATACACACATGTATTAATCCAAGATTACTAAATAGCAACCTAACATTCTATCATAGCTAAACCATTTCTTATACTAATTACTAAGTTTCCATACCACTTAGTTAATATAGTTCTTAGACAACCTCTTGACCCATATTCATATCTACACAAGCCATACATGTTATCCCTATTTTAAGCCTAACATATATGCCCTTTGTATTTACTTATTTGTATATACCATTAAACCATATGCCCAGCCACACAAACACATACATATGCCGACACAACCTCTTGGCCTATCATAGTACTCATGCCAATCATATAACAATCAATCCATTTACAATTGCATTCATCATGATTCAATTACAAAAGCCATACTTATCATTCAAAAATTACTTTAAACTAACACCTACACCCATACCTATCCTTTTTACACCTCTCTACTAAGTAGAATTTTAGTACCCTCAATTTCTTTCATCAAGTCACAATATACACAATACACTCATCATTCAAGTGTGCTTCAGGTGCCACCAATTCACTTACTACACATTATGATTAGCATACTCTATTCTATCATACTCAAAGCTACCTATTTAGGCCATAGAAACTTAGAGGCAAGAGATGAATGATTGAATTCATATACCTTGACTCAAAGAGATGAAATTCTAGCAACTTTAAGCCCTTAAATCTCATAGAATTTAGCCTTCATCTTCACACCATTTCCACTTGAAAATTACTCAAAAATTTTCACACACAACTAATTAGAATTTTGATTTTATACACCTTATTTGCCACCTATAATCCCTTAGGAAAAATCATGAAAAAGCAAAGAAAACCCACCTTTAAACTTTGATTTTCCTTTGCTGGATTTTTTAACCTTTGACCCTTCTAAGATTGTTTTGGATTTATTTCTTCATCCTTTGCTCTCAATTCTTTTTCTATTCAATGTCTAACATGTAAAAGTGAATTGCAGTGGTTATCAATGGATGAAAAAGCTTGAAGAAGGTGTAAAAATGGTTGATTTTCCTTTTAAGTGTCGTCTACAGCATAAATAAAAGGGAAAAGAAGAAAGTGTTGAAAATAAGTGGCATTGGCTAAGTATCAAGGTGTCTTGACAAGTGTACATGGCCTAAGGCTAGCTAACATGTTATGGGTGGTTCCCACGGCCACCCAAACCTTTTGAAATGTCTCACTTTCGATAGAAACTTTGGAAAATTTTTAAAAATCATAGGGACCTCAAAAAGTTATGTCGTTTATTTTAAAATTCCTAATTTAGTCCTGTTTATCTACTCATAAAATTTTGTTGTCAAATTCCATCGATAGGGTAGTTTATAGACTACCTCGATTTATATGCCAAACTCAAAAATTAGGAGAATTTACAAATGACCTCGAAATTTAAAAATTCCTTCACCAATGGACTTAGAGGAATTTTTAACCTTTAGTGTATAGTATTTTTGGGTCCATCTGGGAACATCCCGGGACATTCCTAGCCTGACTCGATTTAACCCTATAGATCATTAGTTTATAGCCTAAAATGATTATTAGTTCTACTAAAGTTTTAATTTTGGCCTATTTCATCATTTTAGAGCCCTTAGAGGTTTCATAATCACTGTTACTGCCTCGATCCTCACGTAAGTGACCCAGCACCCTAGGCACACATCTTGGACCCAATGGCACTATTCACGGAGCCTTGATGCACAGGTGTTATCATTTTTCCCCTCTTAAGAAAATTTCTTCCTTAAAATTTCCTAAAGTGAAATAGCGAGGGGACTGTGCCCTTATCTATTCTTCTAGCTCCCATGTAGCCTCTTCTATGTTATGATGCTTCCATAACACTTTAATAAGTGGTACGGACTTGTTCTTCAACTGTTTCACTTCCCAAGCTAGAATTTGTATAGGCTCCTTTTAATAGCTTAAGTTAGGTCATACTTCAATGTCTATCATTAGAATCACATGTGAATGATCTCTACCTTCTAAGCATTGAAACATAAAAAACATCATGAATCTATTGTAGCTTAAGTGGCAATGCTAGCCTATAAGCTAGAGGTCTAACTCTCTTTATAATTTCATATGGTCTGATGAACTTGGGACTCAGTTTTCCCTTTTTCTCAAATCTCAACACTTTTTTCCATGGAGATACCTTTAAAAAAACTTTCTCATATACTACATAATCAATGCCTCTCCTTTTCAAATTAGCATATGATTTTTATCTATTAGCTGTAACCTTTAATCTCTCTCTAACCACTTTTACTTTTTCCTTTACATTTCTGATTAGATCAACACCTGATATTTTACTTTCCCTAACTTCACTCTAACATAGTGGAATTATGTATTGTCTACCAACTGCCTTTAAATTTAATGGCACAACCCTCTAACATATCCTTTAGTACTTGTATCACCCTTTCTGACTGTATATCAATCTAAGGATGAAAAGTTGTACTATAAGCAAATCTAGTGCCCAATACTTCCTCTAACTTCTTCCAAAACCTATAAGTGAAATGAGGATCTTTATCAGAAATAATGGTTACTGGTACACCATAAAGTTTGACTATTTCATCAATATACAACGTAACTAGTTTTTTTTCAAGGAATAATCCATTCTGACAAAAATAAAGTGAGCTATTTTCATTAACCTATCAATAATCACCCACACAGTGTTACACTTACCTCTGGTCATAGGTAAACTAATCACAAAATCCTTTATCACTTTCTCCCTTTTCCATTTTGGTATTGCTATAGGATGCAGCAATCTAAAAGGAACTTAGTGTTCAGCTTTCACCTGTTGACAAGTCAGACATCTTGCCACATATGTTGCCACATCTCTTTTTATACCTGGCCACCAATATTAAGATTTCAAATCTAGATACATCTTTATACTCCTACACTACATAGAATAAGGAGCTTTATATGCCTCCTTTAGTATTTGTAACCTCAAGTCATCTGTACTAGGTATGCATAACTTGTTCTAGTAATATAGACATCCATCTTCTATTATTTTAAACCCTATAGCCTTCCCTTCTTTAACTCTACTTGCCATTTGAACCAACTGCTCATCTTTCATCTGTACCCTCTTAATCTACTATTGAAAGTTTAGTTTCACTTGTAAGTCAGCTAGAATATCATTCTCTAATATATATTGCAACTTAGCATTCATGGCTTTTAAAGTTACCTTGAATTTCCTGCTCAAAGCATCTGTCACCACATTTGCTTTCCCAGAGTGATAGTTAATCAAACAATCATAATCTTTTATCAGTTCTAACCACCTTCTCTATCTCAAATTTAATTCCTTTAGAGTGATGAGATATTTCAAGCTTTTATGATCTGTGTAACTATAACAACTTTCACCATCAAATAGTGTCTCTAAATTTTTAGAGGAAATACAATAATAGCTAACTCTAAGTCATGAGTACAATAATTCCTCTTATATGGCTTTAAATGTCTTGACATAAGCTACTACCTTTTTTCTTGCATCAACACACAACCCAAGCCATTAAGTGAAGCACCATTGTACACTATAAAATCCTTACCCTGTTTAGGTTGAATCAGGATAGGACCTTTCATTAACATCTTCTTTAATTTCTTAATACTTTCTTGGCATTTATTATTCCACTCAAATTTTACATTCTTTCGGATCAATCTGGTTAAAGGGGTAGCAATTATAGAAAACCCTTTCACAAACCTCCTAGAGTACCTTACTAATCCCATAAAACTTCTTATCTTCGCCATATTCCTAGGTGGTTCCCATTCTAACACTGCTTTCATTTTGCTAGGGTCAACTTTGATCCCTTTTGTTGAAACTATGTATCCTAAAAAAGCTATTTCATTTAGCTAAAATTCACACTTGATGAGCTTTACATACTGCTATTTCTCTCTCAAAGTCTATAACATAACTCTGAGGTGTTGTTCATGCTCATCAGTGGTTTTAAAATGCACCAGAATGTCATATATGAATACCACAACAAACAGATCCAAATAACATTAATAAATCCTATTCATTAAGTCTATAAAGGCTATTTGAGCATTAGTAAGCCCAAATGGCATCACTAGGAATTCATGGTACCTATACCAGGATTTTAAAGTAGTTTTAGGAATATCAACCTCTCTGATTCTCAATTGGTGATACCTAAATCTCAAAATAATTTTTGAAAACACATTTGCACCTCTCAACAAATCAAAAAGCTCATCTATTCTGGGGAAATGATATTTATTTTTCACAGTCACCCTATTCAATTGTCTATAATTAATACATAGTCAGAGCGACCCATCTTTTTTGTTTACAAACAATACAGGTGCTCCTTAAGGAGATACACTGGGTCTAATAAAACCTTTGTCTAGCAGGTCTTACAGCTATATTTTCAGTTTTTTTTAATTCAGCAAGTACCATTCGATATGGAGTAATAGATATTAGAGATGTACTAGGATATATCTCAATTCCAAAGTTAAGCTCTCTCTAAGGAGGAAAACCTGGCAACTCATTAGGAAATAGATCAAGAAATTCAAAACAATTGGAATATGTTTAAGATTGGAGATGGAGGTATTAGTATCAATAGCATATGCTAAGTAGGCTTCACACACTTTTCAAAGAACTTTTTATACCGTAATAGCGGAGATATCTCAATTCCAAAGTCAAGCTCTCTCTAAGGATACTCTCAATTCCAAAGTCAAGCTCTCTCTAAGGATACTCTCTTCTATAATGATCTCTAGCACCATAGTTAAAACACTCCCATTTTCTTGTAAGTCTACACTACCCCCAATGCCTCCTCTGATAAGTATTACAAGTTGTGGGTCTATTCCTATTACCTAAAGGACCAGGAGCACTGGTAGGTCTAGGTGACAATCTAGGTTAAGCTATAAAAGCTAGCACAAATCTCTAAAAATGTGTCTATCTCTGCCTCTGGTACCCTGACTGTAACTGAGATTGAGGCTTAGACTAAAAATATCCCTATTTTTTTCTCTTGTTATCACCTGATATGGCACTAGACTGCCCTACAGTGAATTACCTCTTCTTTTAGAAAAAAGTCTCTCATTTTTTACATCATCTCCTCTATATCAAATGCTACTACCACTAATACTACAAAATCTTTCTCTCCCAGGTTTACACTCTACATTCAATCTCTTCAAAAATCTTTTGCATTTTTCTTCTTTATTAGGAATAAATTCTTTAGCATATTTTAATACTTTGGTAAAGTCCTTCTCATACTTTGACATAATCCTCCTACCCTACTTCAGGTTAAGGAACTCTTACCACTTTTTGTCTTTATATGATTCAGGTATATATTTCTTCCTGAACTCTTTAAGGAAAAACTCTCATATCAAGTTTGCAGGTGCTTTTTCTCCTCTTGATAGTGTTCTACCAATTATAAGCTTCTTTTTAAAAGAGATATGTAGTACATTGGAAACCCTCTTCCTCATTAGACTTTAACTGTTCTAAAATTTTAAATGTTTTATCCAGCTATTACTCAGCTTTAGTAGTATTATCCTCCTTTCTCCCCAAGAAATCAATAGCCCTCATTTTCTTGAATCTCTTTAAGTATGGTTTTTTGTGGAGGAGGTGGTGTTAAAGCTGAAGGATGTGGAGGTGGAGGTGGAACAATAGCAGTAGTATGTTTAGGCAAGTCTATTATCTATTGTAATAATGTAAGAGATGCTACTACTTGTTGTTGGTTGGGTACTTATGGTTGTGGTTGCTGCGTAGCATCACTGGGCTTAGGTATAGATGTATTACTTGCCCCCTATATAGTTGTGGGTCTAACACTAGCCACTTTTTCAACCCCTTATTTGGGTACCTAATCAGCTATGTAATGACTACAAAAAAAACACCCTATTAGCCTCATATAGTGTCGTAGTTCAGAGGAATTGAATCCTAGATAGTGTCACTCAAGTACTCTACCTAGGAACAATAAACTTAGGCTTTGATACGACCAAATGTGATACCTCTTACTGGATTCCTAAAAAAATCCAATAAGTGGTGCACTTACACTTAGTCACCTATCCTAAAATTGTGATTTAGTTCCATTCATTTAAATTCTACCAATTTTAATTATTTAAATTAATTAGTCTCTGCATCTTGATTCTAATTGATTCTAACTTTATATTGATTTACATTAAGGTTATAGGGATCTATTTATACCCCATTTAGTCATCTGTAAGCTTTCCTAATTTTTACTTAACTCCGGCAGCACAACGACTATCCGTGTGGCTAATCATAACTAACTATTCCTCACATCTTGGACCCTTATGGTCCCCTAAATAGTCATATCACATCATTAACCTATCATGGTAACAAAATAGGCCTTAGGCTATACTCAATAAATTCATATCTTATAGCCTCAGGCTCATATTCTATAAGTATCAAGTAAAATCACACATTCAAGGGCATTTTAGAGTTACTTAATTACAACCATCATTTACATCTAATATTTAAATATTACATCACTTCTACACATGGTACCTATTTATCCCATCTATGTATATGAGTGCAACACTATACATTAGTCGCATTGTCACCTATTAGCTTGTCCTCTAAACATGTACTGCACGTAACATGAGGTTATTTGCTAACTTTTATCACCTAGGCATCAAAATAAAAACATTGAGTATATAATACTCAGTGGTGAATTCAAGCATTCAAATCACGTCACACTCATTATTCATGCATACAATGATAATATTAAGAATTCCATGTTATCATGCTAATATATGATGTGTCCATCAAAATTACCAAAATACCCTTACTTGTACACTGAGGTTAATTGCATATTTAATTACTTAATATTAATTGATTAATTAATATATGCCATTATCATCAATTTATAAGTTATTTATTTTATTAAAAAGATAGGCCCAACTAGATAAATGACATTTAAATACACTAGACCCAGAGGCAACTGAGACTGTGCAGCGATCCATATTCTGGACCCCGACCACTGCGTCGGCCTGATAAAACCATAGAGATCAGTTTTTAGACCTCCTAAGTCAAATACATTATTACACTACATAGGGATCAGTCTATAGACCTCCTAAGTCACATATCACATTTAGTTACTCAATTTGGTCTACCCAGTAGACTAATGCAATGGCATTTTTAGGACTTATGCTGCTTACTAGCATAATCAGATAATAGCACTAAGTGTGCAAATAAAATAATGGTTTACCCAGTAGACTAGTATAGTAGCCCCATAATGGACCTTGACCGCCGAACTGGCCCTGCGTGAAAATCAGACAGTGTAGCAACTGCTAATCCCTAAGTTGACTAGTCAATCTATCTAGTGGGTGTCTAACTAATGGGCCATTTATCCTTAATTTATGTCCATTCTTTACTAATCAACTTTTTATAATATTCTTAAGTAAAAAATAGATAGTTATTAATTTTATGTTATAGTTGATTTTTAGCCCAGATAGTTATAGGCCTTACCGGACAATTTTGGGTCACTTTTTCAATAGCAGTTTTTAAGTCTTCTCATAATCATAATTTACATCAGACCATTCTAGGATTTTCTTACATTATAATGCCATTTATTATCCATTTACTGTTCTTTGTAGTTATTGGTTCAGTTAATTGTCATTTTGGGACATTTATAGGTCCATTGCTTATTTTTTTATGGCCATTTGTAGGCTTATTTCATGTTTTTTTACAGTGACAATTATACCATTCATTTCACATTTTCCATTGGCCTAAAGCTAAAGTCAATTAGGCTACTAAAAAGGCCATACAATAGGCATCCATTCCATTCCATATCATGGTCTCACACTAGCCACTTTAGGCATAAGTTTTAAGTTATATTTTATTCCATTTTAATCATGTACATTAGACTAATTTTATGACAAACAAATTAGGCCAAAATAGGCTCATACTATTGTGATTTATCATACATATACATTACACACATATTATCAACATTTTTATGTTGTTCTCATTGGTTTGGCATTTGGCCATAGCTTGTTAATGACCTTAGGTATACACTTCCTGACTTTCCCTCAATTATACATGCTTTCTAATTTAATTTAAGCATACTTACACATATACATTTCCATACCTAAGCCAATTAAGCTATCACACACTTAGTATAGGTCTTAACCATAATAAGAACACACACACACATGTATAAATCCAATATTACTAAGTAGCAACCTAACATTCTATCATAGCAAAACCATTTCTCATACTAATTACCAAGTTTCCATGCCACTTAGTTAACGTAGTTTATGGACAACCTCTCAGCCAAAACTCGTAGCCACACAAACCATACATTTTATACCCATTTTAAGCTAAACATACATGCCTTTTTTATTTGCTTATTTTTACATGCCATTAAACCATATGCCAAGCCACATAAACACATGCAAAAGCTAACACAACCTCTCGGCCTATCATAGTACTCATGCCAATTGTACAACAATCAACCCATTCATAATTTCATTCATCATAATTCAATTAAAAAAGCCATACTTATCATTCAAAAACTTTAAACTAACACCTACACCCATACCTATCCTCTCTACACCTCTTGGCCAAGTAGACTTTTAGCATCCTCCCTAATTTCTTTCATCAAGTCACAATATACACAATACACTTATCATTTAAGTGTACCTTAGGTGCCACCTATTCACTTACTACATATCATGATTAGCATACTCCATTTTACCATATGCAAAAGCTACACAATTAGGCCATGAAAACTTAAAGGCATGAGATAAATGATTGAATTCACATACCTTCACTCAAGGATATTAAATTCCATCAAATTTAAGCCTTTAAAAATCATGAAAAAGCCAAGAAAACTCACATTTAAACTTTGATTTTCCTTTGATGGATTTTCTAACCTTATGACCCTTCTAAGATTTTTTTGGATTTATTTTTACTCTCAAATTTTTTTCTATTCAATGCCTAACATGTAGAAGTGAATTTTAGTGGTTGTCAATGGATTAAAAAAGCTTGAAAATGTGTAAAAATGGTAAATTTTCCCCTTAAATGGTGTTGACAACACAAGGAAATGGGAAAAGAAGAAAGTGAAGAAAATATGCGAAATTGGCCAAGTGTCAAGGTGTCTTGACAAGTGTACATGGCCTAAGTCTAGCTGACATGTCATGGGTGGGTCCTACGGCCACTCGAACCTTTGGAAACGGCTCAGTTTCGATAGAAAACTTAGAGAATTTTTAAAAATCATAAGGACCTTGAAAAATTATGTCATATATTTTAAAATTCCTTATTTAGTCCCATTTACCTGCTCATAAAATTTTATAGCTAAATTCTATCGATAGGTAGTTTACAGACTACCTCGATTTATGCGCCAAACTTAAAAATTACAAGAATTCGCAAATGACCTCAAAATTTAAAAATTCCTTCACCAATTGACTCAGGGGAATTTTAACCTTTAGGGTATAGTATTCTTGGATTCGTCTAGGCATATCTTGGGTAATTCCCGGCTCGACTCGATTTAACCCTATAGATCACTAGTTTATAGCCTAAAATGATTTGTTGTGTAATGTCCGCCAGTCAATGTCTTATGAATAGTGCTTTTCGGGACCCGATTGATGTTCCCCGTGGTGCGGGTCATCATTTCGAGTCCGATAACTGGTATATTATTCATAAAACTTTTTGACGGGCCTGAAAATTGTCAAAGTGAATGAACTAAAATTTTTAGCAGAACCAATAATTAATTTTAGGGTATAAACTTTCATTTTCGGAGATAAAAATATTTTGGGACCCGGACAACTTGAGACCCGGGAATGCTCAAAAGTTCCATTTAATATGATGGTGAAGGAATTGTAATTTTCTGAGGTCATCTAATATTTTTTCGAAATATTTTATTCTGATCGTGAATAGTGCCAAAAAGTCAACAATTGACTTTTGGGCTGAAATTTTACATGGACCTTAGTATCATTAATTTAGGAATTTTGAAACTGAAATGATAATTTTTGGAG
>CANXYI010884455.1:0-11723 GCA_948208565.1 Hura crepitans
ATAAAGTTATTCCTTTAGTCAAAGTCCTCTAGAGGAATTATAATGTAGAAGAAGCTACATGAGAGCCTAAAGAGCAAATAATGGCTTAGTATCCACAGCTATTAACTCTAATTAATTTTAAGGATGAAATTTCATAAAAGGGGAAGAATTGTAATGCACGTAAGTTGAGGCTCTATGAATAGTATCACTAAGGTTGAAAAGTGTTCTCGGAGTGCCGAGTCATCTTTAAGTGGCTCGATGTAGAGGTGCTAGTCAAGAAATTTTGATGGGCCATAAAATGATGAAATTAATTTAATTTGAAGATTTAGCAAAACTAATAAATTATTTTAGGCTAAAATCTAGTAGGCTATAGATTTAGATGGAGTCGGGCTAGGAATGACCTAAGATGTGCTTGGATGAACCTAAAAATTCCACACCTTAGAGATTAAAAATTACCTTGAGTCTATTAGTGAAAGAATTTTTGAATTTTGAGGTTGTTTTCAAAATTTCTTACTTTTAGGGTTTTATACGTAAATTGAGGTAGTTGGTTATCTATCTTATCAGTGGAATTTGGTCGTGAAATTTTACAAGCCTCTAAATAGGACTAATCGAGGATTTTTAAAGTAAGCACAATGATTTTTGGAGGTTTGAGTGATTTCTAAAAATCCCCCAAAGTTTCTTTCAAAATTGATCTTTTTCAAGATGTTCGAGTGGCATGTGGCCCTACCCATGCCACCTCACCCAGTATATAAGCCATAAGTTGACACCAAATTGCTTGTGTAGCCACTTACCCCCACCACCCACCCATTTCCCTTTCTTCCTTCTCATTGTGTCCTAAAACCATTTTCACTTAGCTTTTACTACTTTTGCTTCATTTTGTAAGCTTTTCCCTTGTTAAGTACGACTAAAAATTCTCTAATTATGTTGTGAATTTGTTTTTAAAGGCATTAGAGGCCAAAGGAGTCCTTAAATTTCAAGCAAATTCAAATTTTTGCAGGTGTACATCTAAAGGGGCTAAAAGGGCAAATTCTTATTTGTAAGTAGTTCAACCCTTTTTAATTTATTTCCTAGAGGAATTGGTGATTTTATGAATGCATATATGCTTGGAATTTGATTTGGAGATGTGTATGATTTTTTTTAAGGAATTTTGAAGAGAGAATGGTATGAATGGAAGAAAAGAAGAATTGAGGTGTGCTTTGGTCTTTTTCAAACTTGAAGTGAAGAATTTAACTACTTTAGTAGCAAGGTAAATGAATTTAGGGCATTAAAGGCATAGATGATGAAACTTCTATGTAATAATCTTAGACTTCCTATGTGTAAATAGTGGGAAATGTAGCTAATGTGTATGAATTGGTGAGTTAGGCTTGTATTTTGTTAATTGTATGTAGAAGGCCAGATTACAATGATGATTTGATGAAAAGAGTGAATAGAAGGATGAATTCTCTATTTGGTCAAGAGGTATAGATATTATGTGTGATGTGTGTATGGCTAATTAAGGTGGTTTTGGCATGACTTTTAAGGTATGAGACATGAGAAAGGCATGAATTGTATGTGTATATGGTGAGAATGGTGAGTATTGATGTAAGGCTTCATTAGGCTAAAAGGTAGCTTGGTCGGTATGTTAGGTGTTTAGCATGAATGCTTGGCATTATTGATGGCACTTTAGGTGTAGATGATAAACTTGATGAATAAAGCTTGTGTATGTGTGCACTAAGTGTGACTGAGAGATGTTTAATGTGTGTAATGGCCTAGTTTGCATGGCAATGGCATTGTGTTTATTTAGGCATGCTTGTGTGATGTTAAAACCTTTGTATGTTTGCTTGAATTTGGCAAAAGGCATGTGTTTGGCAAATTGTTAACATTGGCTGAGAGAGATGCAAGGCTAAAATGGCATAGAAAAGAGGCATGACTTCGCATGTACATGTGTGTGGCATAACATGACATATTTATCATGGGTTTGGCAATGTCTATATGGCATGACCTAGGTGAATTTGCTTGATTAATAAGGCTTGAAATGAATGTAATATGTGATACTTTTTAAGGTTAGAAAATGGGTAAAAAGGGGACTTAACATTAGCTTGTAATAGCTCGTTAAAAATGATTATAAAATTAACTAGTTTTTGTTTAACAATTGTACCTTATTTTAAGACAATTGATATTGTATATGGGAAATGAAATGGAAGCCATTTATATGGCAATTTGATATATATAGTTGAGCCTAGCTTTAAGCCTATTGAAGTGCATGAAAAAGAGTGCAAGTGGCACTAAAAATGGCTTAAAAGGGCCTAAAATAAACCTAAAATGGCTACTGCAAAGTTTAAAATAGACCTATAATTGTCCCATGAAATTAAATTTTGGAACTATATTTGAAATGAACATGTGTAGAGTTGAGCCAAAATAATGGACTAGACTAGATATAATATGCCTTTAATTATGCCTATGATAATGTTTTAAAATATTTCAAAAAATTGACCTGCAATTGTCCGGTAGGGCTAAAAATGACTTCTAACTGTTCGGCTCATAAATTAACTGTCTAATAAAAATTATAACTATTTGTTTTTCCATTTGTAATATTGTAAAAAGATGATTAGTAAAGAAATAAACTTAAAATAAAGTTAGAGGGTCCATTAGTTAGACACCCACTAGATGGGCTGACTGGTCAACTTAGGGATTAGCAGTTGCTAGACTATCTATTTATCTAACTAGGTTGGTGCAGTGGTTGAGGTTCATAATTGAGCCATTGCACTCATCTATGAGGTAGAGCACTATATTACTAGCACTATTTATGATATACCAAACTATGCTGGTGCATTAGCGAAGGACCCTATAGGGACAACTACACCAGTCTGCTAGGTAGACTCAGATGAATAATTTGACATGATAAGTTAGCATTAGGAGGTTTATAGACTAATCCCTATACACAGTTGCTCAGTATTTTTCCCTTTGGGAGGTTCCTATAAATTGATCCCTATGGCTATATCAAGCTGATACAATGGTCGATGTCTAAAATGTGGGCAATTATACATTTTTTAGTTCTTTCTTGGTCTAATGTCTATGAGTGTTGTCTTTCTAGTTGGCCTTATTAAATGGAATTAAAGTAAAACAAAATACAAGTTTAGAATAATTGGTGATTGTTTTTTATAATAAATTTAATAAATTAACCATAGTGGCATTTTGGTAATTTTTGAAGTAAATAAGGCGTATCATCTAAATGGCATTAATCATCTAGTATAAGACCTACACACTACATCTAAACCATTGTTTTATGCTTGCTTGTGTGTGTTAATGCATGTGGCATGTTTTGAACAATTTAAATTCACCATTAAGTTTTACACTCTGCATAGTTATGTTATGGTGTGTAGGTAGCAAAGACAAGTAGACCTGCCTCAGTGATCATGCAATGTAGCAGTACAAGTGTTAAATGTAAATAGAGTTATATTTTTAAAGTAGTGGCACTCATGTAAATTTTTTTAGGTATGGGTTAGCATGCTTAGGAGTTGCTATGTCTATATATAAAACATGTATATGATATATATAAGTAGGTGTTTTGTTTGTTTAGGTTGCCTAAGGCCATATGTGTATGTGATTCTAATATATGTCTAATATGTGTTGATTAATTGACTAGGGGACCAGAAAGGACCAGATGGAGGTTAAATGGAATGATTGTCTATATAAGTGCTTTTTAAAAGGTGAAAAAAATTTTGGCATGTCACCCGGGTAGCTGTTGTACTGCCCAATTATTTGTAACTTGTGAAGTATCTATAATGGGTTTTCTAAGTCTATCAGACCATGTATAAACATATTTAACGATTAAACTAGATATCTAAGCAAACTTGATAGAGTTCTTGAATAGTCCATAAGTGTTAAGGAGTTTACCTTTCGAGAAATTCTAGGATAGGTGACCTAGCAACAAGTGCATCACTTGTCGAGTTTCTTCAGGAATCTGATAGGGGGTGTAATTCCCCATAGTGAAACACTAAGCCTAATAAACCCTTTACCTAATAGCTCTTATAATTGCACCTTCAATTCTTTTAATTCCATTCGAGCCATTTTATAAGTGCCCATAAAAACTTGGACTATGCCTAGATGTATTTTAATGGCAAATTTAAGCTCATGCTTAGGTGGTAATCCTAGCATCTCATCTAGAAAAACATCAGAGAACTTATCTACTATTGGTATTTAACTAATATCAGTTTCATACTTTTCTACATCAAGCACACGTGCCAAATATGCTTAGAAAACTTTTTGGATCATGCGTCTTGTTATTACTGTAGAAATAACATTAGACAAAAGTCCTTTCTTACATAAAAAATTATGATTTCATCTGCATCTGCTATTTAAAGATTAAGCCTCTTCTACCTACAATCCACTATAACACGATGTCTAGACAACCAATCTATACCTAGAATGATATCAAACTCATTAAATATAAATTCAATAAGATTTGCAAGAAAAGTATATCATTGGAAAATCAATAGATGATTTTTTCATATTTTATCAACAATCACATGTTGTCTTATTGGATTATTAACCTTGATTTTATGTCTAGAGATTTTGATTGTAACCCTATCACTCATGCCAATGTAGTACATACATATGAATGTGTGGAGCCAAATCAATTAATGCAAAAATAGGTAAATCAAAGAAATAGAAAGTACCTACAATAACATCAGTAGAATTTATATCCTCTCAAGTCCTAATAGCATATTGTCATACTAGGGCTTGAGTCTCTATCCTCTGACTAGGCTCAGTCTAGGTCTCTAACTACCACTAGCTTTATCTAACATGTTATCCCTCTAGCTTATAGCTAGAACTAGTGATGTAACTTGAAGTTAAGCGAAGTCATCTATCTTGTTTGGGCAATCTTTAATATAATGCCCTATGGATCCACATCCACAACATACACTTGGAATGGTTCTCTATCAAACTCCTCTATATCTCTTTCCACACATTTAACAAGTAGGAAATGTTCTCCTAGTTATGGAGACTTATGAAATAGAAGCTAATTTCTACTGACATGGTCTTAACTACCCTATTCGCCTAAATCTCTAGGTCTAAGCTATCCTCTATGATGATTGAGCAATTGGATTCTCTTTCTATGTCTTGCTCATTTCTAGAGCTGTGCTAGTTTACCTTCTAGTGAAAGATCTCTTTTTCTACAAAATCCCTTTTTGCTCTTTCAGTATATCCTTTACTACATATGTTACCGTGACTAAATTGGCAAAGTCATTAATCTTATTCCTTGCAATCTGTAGTTTGATCTTTGTATTGAGGCCCTTTTTATACCTTCTACATCTATATTCCTCAGTGGGGATTATCTCCATTGCATACATGCTCAATTTGGATAGCTTATTCTCATAAAATGTAATTGATCATCCTATTTGTTCCATACCAAGGAACTCTTATCTCCTCTTTTCTATATAAGGCTTTGTAATATATCTTTTCTAAAACTCCTATATGAAAAACTCCTAGGTCATAACTATTAAAGATTTATATTCTAGAACCTATTATGGTTATTGCTATTGTACTAGTGGCTATGGCATTGGTGGTGGTTATGGAATAGCTGTTGCAATAATCTATCTCAATAGGTCTACCATTCACTGCATCCCTAGTGGTGGTGTTTGTGCCTGCTAGGCAAATACAAATTATGCTTCATCACTGGACACTAAGGCTTCTCTACATACCAGCTCATTAACTCTTGTAAGGGCATGACTTTGCACCACCTCTTTTTTACTAGCTGGCAACATTGATTCACTTATCTTTAATCTATATCAAGAAACAAACATCAACCTCAAGTAGTGCAGTGTCATATGATGTATATACATATTAACCCCTATGGCACTCATATACATTCTAATTCACCTAGAAATGCCTAAACCTAAGCTCCAATAACCAGATAGTCATATTCGAATAAGGGATGCCACATTAGAACACCTCCTAATTGAATCATTACTAATCCAAATAGTAGATGACATAAAAACAAACTAATATTAACTTTACCTTTATCTTTATAAAACCCTTATATATGGAAATGATACATACTAACATAATAGACTTATTACAACAAAATTTTGATGGCATAATGGCTGCATGAAGACATATCCAAAAATAAAACTTCAAGAAACATCACTTTTATATAATCTCAATCATCATCCAATAGCTTGGCCCCTTCTGGTCCTCATCTCATCTCAATCTCCCAAGTAATCATATCATAGTATGCAATCTCACCCACACAGATGCAAGTCATAAGAATAAGACCTGTGTAATATAAGTTTACATCCCAACATACCATTTTATTATACATATCACATAATTCTTGGCTTATTATGTTTACATATGATTGTTGACTACTTATAATATCACATCTCCCTATAAAAAAAAAATAAACCAAAACATTTGTGAATAGCTCTTTAGCACTGCACTGTTGCTATTGAGGTTAGCTATAGTTCTCTATCTACCACCTACACGTAAAAAAATACAATACACTAAGCTTAAAAGTTTAGTGGTACATTCAATAAAATATGATTATACATGTATACACAAAAATTCATATTAGGTTTGCAATTCCATGCAGTTATAAAACATCAAATTCATGCATATTGTTATGTATACTATTTGCCTATATATTCTTATCATGTTACCTTAATCTAGTCATAACATATGCCTACTTATTTTACATTTGTCAAATCTTTTATTCATTTATAATACACACAAATTCAATTTCTTAATTAAATAGCCTATTAGCCTATATCTGATAGACATGAATCTCAATATGAGATGTTGCAATCATGGCATATAGTGACCTAAATTTTAGACATAACAATTACTGCACCACCATGACACTTTATTATAAATGTGCAGTGATCTTGTTGAATGTCCTTGTGGCTACATACATATGAAATTATGTGCAAAGGTTCTATTGGACCTATCGATAGTTGCACCCACATAAATCATCATGATATGTTAATGTATAATAGATTATAATAGTAGGTAGTAGCCTAAATAGACCTAATGATTGCCACATCTATATGAAAATAATAGCAAACATCTAGTAGTTGCTAATTCCTTAGCTGATTGGTAAACCTATTGAGTAGGTTGTCTAACACATATTGGCTTTCAATGCTTTACTTTATACAATTTTACATTACATGATCTATATACAAAACACGTAATCATATTTATATCTTTCTTTACCTCATTGATACCAATATTTTCCATATGTATTTCTCATTTGAATACTTATATTTCATAATCATAATTGACTTCTCAATTATTCATATAATGTAACTTATGTTTCATTATATCTTACATACATTTATACATGTGCACATAATAATGCATACACAAAAATAAGAATAAAATACCAAATTTCAAACATAATGCATTCCTTTCCATCAAATTATTATTCTAACATGACTAATTATCTAAATGTTGCAAAATTATACACATTTTAACCATATTGTTAAAATTTAGCATTTTGCCCATTTTACATATAACATAATGTCAAGGTACATTACTTCCATACAATTATTTTTATCATAATTTCTCTATTGTTTACACTTATTTAGCTTATATTAAACCTTATTATAGCAATAAAGTAACATGAGGACCATTTAAACTGCTAAATTTGCAACTTCAATAATGACATATAAACTTGAAAATGCATAAACATGGAAAGTGCACACATATTTTACTAAATACACATAAAAAGTGATTTCTCGATGTCCCGAATATCACTTTATAGCTTTTCACTATCCTTAGCTTATCTCTCCTCTTTCTCTATGCTCCATAATAGGTACTAGGTTAGAAAAATTCATAGTAAAATTTTCACAAATCAAAACTCAAAAATAACAACCATATCATAATTTTGAGCACCCATAATATGCTACAAAAATATTAAGACTAAAAAAATATGCTTACCTTGCTTTTAGGTTTTCGAAAACATAATTTCAAATCTCTCTTTTCTTACAAAAATTTCCTATTTTTCATAAAATAAACACCATAATAGGAATTTAAACGTGACAAGGATTGATCTGAGTATAATATTTAGGGGTTTCACTAGGATTTTTGTGGTGTTTAAAAGAAAAATAGGGGAGGCTTATGTATAGAGGTGGCATTAGCCAACTTAAGGAGATAAAGAATATGAAGTTGTGTTTTAGTGTATCACACTTATATAAGTTCACATATTTACATTAAACACACGAACGGCCATGATTAAACCATTTGACGATCTAATGGTTTGTTTTCTCCTAGTCATGTTTTAATCTTTAAAAATTTATTTTTAATCTTTAAAAATTTATTTTTAATCTTTAAGATCACCAAAATTACTTCTTAAGAAACTAAAAACCCTAGAATATGATAATTAAGGGACTTCTCAAAGTTTGCACCAAAAAGTAAAAAGAAACATGCTTGACTCTTTGATTATATAAACAAGAAATTTAAAAGAAATACTTATTGATGTCAAAAAAATTATAATTTCTTCACCATTACACTAGTTAGAATTTTTTACCCTTAGCTTATGATATTTCTAGGTTAGTTCGAGCACACCTTAACTTTTTTATCATTGCTCAAATGAAGGTCACTATCTGCCAGATATCGATGCAAAATAATTTTCTTCTTCAGTGGCTACTTCTAATGCTTTTGCTTTATGCCTTATTTTGCCCTTTGAAGTTTCATGACTAGTACCCCCTCCAGGTTAGATTAGTAGGCCTGCTACTTAAGAAACCTAATCATAACTTGAGATTAGTGGGCCTTCTTGCCAAATCTCTGTACCTTCTTTAAAGGTAAAACTTTAAGACATACCTTATCTCCCACTTCATATTAAATCAATTTTCTTTTCAAATTTGCATATGATTTCTATTAATTTGAAGCTGTTTCCAATTGATATATGATAATCTTAACTATTTCTTCTACATCTTTTTATCAAATTCAGTCCTATTAGTTTATTTTCACCTATTTCACTCTAACACAATGAGGTTCTGCATTTTCTTTCATATAAACCATCATATGGTGCCATTCCTAAACTCACTTGATGACTATTATTGAATGCAAATTCTACTATTGATAGGTATTGATCTCAAATACTTTCAAAGTCAATAAATTAACTCCTTATCATATCCTCAAGCACTTAAAAAACTGACTCAAATTAACCATTTATTTGTGGATGAAAAGGAGTACCGAATGTTAGTTGAGTACCCAAAGCATTATACAACTTTTTCTAAAATCTTAATGTGAATCTTGAGTCTCTATCTAATATGATTGATACTAGTACTTTATGTAACCTCACAATGTTACCTACAATTTGCTAACAAAGATCCATTTTTCTAACTCTGCAATCAAACAATCATTTCTTTCAAAGAACATAAAAATCTCCTGCTAAATGTATTAGCTACTATATTTGCCTAGCTTAAATGGTAATCAATCACACAATTATAGTCTTTGATCAATTCTATCCACTTTTGTTGTCTCAAATTCAAATCATTTTGCATGGGAAGATATTTTAAACTCTTATGTTCTATATATATGTAACATTTCTCACCATAAAGTTAATATCTCCATATCTTCAAAGCTAAAACTATGGTAGCTAACTCCAGATCATGAGTTGGATAACCTTTTTTATGAGGCTTTAACTGCTTGCATGCATTAATACACACCTGAGTCTATAATGAGAAGTATTATTTTAAACAATAAACTTGTTCCTTAGCTCTATTAGTGTAAGAACAAGGGCTTTTGAGTTGATCAAACAAATCATAGATCCTAGGGAGTGGATAATTATTCTTGATTGTTACATTATTCAATTGCCTATAGGTAACACAATGTCTCAAGGAACCATATTTCTTCTTTATAAATAGCACTGGTGCTCTCCATGTGGAAACACTAGTTCTAATAAACCCTTCATCTGATAGTTTCTGTAATTGTACCTTTAATTCTTTTAATTCTATAGGAGCCATTCTATAAAGGACAATAAAAATTAGGGCTATGCCTAGATGTACATTAATGGCAAATTCAAGCTCATACTTATGTGTTAATCCTATTAACTTATTTGGAAAACATTACAGAACTCTGCTACTACTGTATTTTATTGAGATTATGTTCTTCCTTTCTATATAAACCACATGTGCCAAATATGATTGGAAACCTTTTTAATTCATGCACCTTGCTATCATTATAGAAATAACATTAGACAAAAAGTCCTTTCTTTCACCACCATGATTTCATCTTTATTTGTTGTCTGAAGGGTAAGCCTCCTCTATCTACAATCCACCATAGCATGATGTCTAGATAACTAATCCATACCGAGAATGATTTTAAACTTGTTAAAAGGCAATTCAATAAGATTTGTAGGAAAGTTTATCCTTGGACAATCAGTGGACAATTCTTGCATATTCTATGAACAATCACATGTTGTCCTATTAGAATAGTGACCATAATTTCTATGTCTAGAGATTCTGATTGTGTCACTATTTGTTATTCTAATGCATTACATATATATGAATGCATGGAGCCTAAATCAATTAATGCCAAAATAGGTAAATCATAGAAATAGAACATACCAACAATAACATTAGGAGTTTGTATCCTCTCAAGCCCTAATAACATTATTAAATGTATGCTTTAGAGCATAATTAATAATGTTATATTTATGTGGTTAGACCTTGTGAATTAATCTAAAAAGCATTTCTCTTTTTGTCATGGTACTTTTATATAATACTTATAATTGTTAGCAATGTCTTAAACCATGTTATAAAGTCCCTAATATAAAATCACAGTATAGAGGAAATCATGAAGTGTTTATGATGTGAGATTCTTATTGCATGGAATTGTGATATAGCTAAATTTCCCTGATTAAAGTATTAACAAGATTGCACATTATTAATATGGATAGATTAGCACATTTTATGCTTCTTGATTGGATCAAGCAGTAGTTCTCATAAGCTTTAAGCATAAAGATGCTTAGAGTTAACATGTGAATTCTTACTTTGGAAGTAAGTACATCGAAGACCTTCCATCAGATCATCACATGGATACTTAATCTATGTCATTGATAGTGTCTCTTCATATAATTGATGGAAGTATCCTTAAACTTGAGATCATTAACTATCTTAAATATGAAGTGACATGCTTTGACTCTAAGGCTTTTACTTTGAATAAGAAGTATACATAGTGAGGTACATAGGTATGCATGACATATTTGAAAATAGGGTAGTAATCAAGGAAGGATTCCCCACTGTAGATTATAGTGGGGTGTTTATATCATAGTTCTAATGAGTAATCTTTATTCAAGAATCTTTTGCGAAAGTAAGATGCCATGTGTGAATGGGATTCACATATTTCATTTTTAGAATAAAGGTGAAATTATCAGAATATGTCCAAGGCTTTATTAGACTAACTTAGTTAAGGTTTAAGTTGACAAAATTCTATACTCTAAACTAGATGGGATAAAAGATGGTGAAAGGATTTTATTACACCTTAACTGTATATGGAAGTGTTGGGTCAAGCCACTTGACTTTCTAACACTTAAGTTGTCATGATGCATGGCTAAATGCCTCTCTTAACTTATATGCAATTGATATATCCATTAGTGAATTGGTATTGATTCAATAAGATTGAATCTATAGAGTCCTAGTTAGACTAGGACTCTAATTCACCATGCATTGCAAATCTGTTCTAAATACCTATATGGTCACACACATAAAAAGAGTATAAGGAAGATTTAATGAGATTCAATTTTCTAATGACATTAC
>CANXYI010884470.1:0-13121 GCA_948208565.1 Hura crepitans
TCTTTTCAAAATCACTTAAATATTAGATTGTGAAATCCATAAAAATTCCAGTTCAAAACTCCGAATTTATGATTCGGATTTAAAGTACATAAGCCAACGCATAATGAATATATATATATATATATATATATATATATATATATATATATTTCCTTCTATTTGGGCAGATCAATGCACTCTGTGTCTTATGCAGTGTACACTACTAACTTAGAAAAATCTCGGGCGTTGCAATAGCTTTGGCATGTCAAGGTGGGGTATTATGCAGATCTGCTATACATGATTTGGCTTTGGCCATGGGTTACATTTTCTGGCTACGGCCACACGTTATGACATGATTGGGCGTTGCTCATTCATGTTCCTAGGTTCATGTTCTCATTATCCTTCCCTAGGGTCAATATGGAAGAATGTTACTAAAGGCTTTATGGACTTTAATTAGGCTAAAACCAAGAAACGTTGACAGTAGATAAGAATGTGATGAGATCATTAAACATGATATTAAATGGGATATGCATATGTTATAAAAACTACACTGACCTATATGTGATTCCTTCAATGAAAACATATAGCTGATGAGTATAATATAGTTATATACATATAGCGTAATCTCGATGCATGAGATGTACAGAGTAACAATGACAAGTAATGCAAGTATGTCATTAGACCAACATATTTATGTGAAAAGAAAACCCCAGACGAACATGGCTAGGCATATAGAAGGTGGAAATTACACTAATAATGATACACTGGAATATGAATATGTAAGATAAGACATATGTCCAAGACTAACCAGTAAGAAGTATTTATGTACCTATTCACATGGTAAAGTCTTAGTTTTATTTAAGTTTTCAAATTGAATATTATTCTAGAGCCATGGTCATAATATTTTTAAAGTGTAGCATGATAACCTCTTGACATGTAAGATACTTATAGAATTGCTTGCCCTACATATAGGTTATGGGAAGATGCTGAAGAACACATCCATGTAGCACATTCTTGTCCAGAATCCCAATGACGCAGTATTAAAGAGAATTTTCAATGTAAATTGGGATGCCAAATGTGTGCCTATGTATGTGGGTAGAGGCAGGGTGTTTGAGGTTCTATAATTATATAAATAGCGTGCACATAGGCAAATACCTCGTATCTGTATATGTATATGACATAGGAACTAGTGAGATAAGCTAGTGTGATTTATCAAGCATAACCATAAGACTTCTACCTGGTGGTGGGATTAAGGGGAATGACATGCAGGTGTCTATAGGTTAAGGGTTTCGTGGTTGCATGTAGGATATACAGGAGAGTCATTTGCACCTCGTAGACTATTCCACGTAAACCAGATAGTTTAGTTGCATCCTTGAATTGTCATAAGGGCTAATGGACTCCGCATCGGGAAACCATAGTGTGTGGCTGTAGGAATAATGTAGAAGCAGTCGTCGGATGATTGTTGGATGTTATAAAAGTGTTTCCACACAAGTAAAGTATTGGTAGGACCTCCGGACAGTAATTATGCTGTTGAAATTTTAGCTCAGATAATCAGTTTAGTAAAACAAAATTCATGCGTTGGTGCGATTTGTAATTAGACTTAACTCCTACGAATAGCGTGGTTAACCAAGTAAACCACAACCTTGCAAATCCTAGGTGCAAGTCATTTGGCAGCACTTTCATTGGGGTACCCAGTTGGGTCCACACGTGGAGTGTTACAGAAATGAAAATATAATTTTCAATAATAAAAAAATGATAACCGAATACAATAAAAATAAAGGTATTAAAGTTCAATATTACCAAAATAAAAGGCTCAATAAAACGAACTACAAAAAAATTCAAGTGCGTGAATTATTTTAGAACTCTAATATTCTTTATTAGATTAAAATGTTATAAAAAAATTAAGGAATTTTCTCTTAATTTTTTAAATTGAAACTTACTAGCTTGAAATTTTGTGGATTATTAGTCTTATTTGAAGAATATTGGTGAACAACCCTTGACATCTAGGATTTTAAAGAAAATGAATATAATAGTGCACACGATATTGGATCATAACTACCAAAATATCAAATTAATACAAAAAAAATTCGATTAACATCAAATAAAGTGAGGGATGGTAACATGTATTGCACATATAGGTGACAAATGGGTTGGATTTAGGTCGGGTCATGATAATTCAAGTTAAAAGGGATTAGATCATAAATAGATAAATAAAATTGCAGGTTGGATCAAGTTGAGTAAGGTCTTAAATGAATTATGATCTAGGGCTGATCATATGGTCGGTTCGGTTCGGTTTCGGACCGAATCGAAGAATCGAAATTTCAAAAAATCTTGGACCGAACCGAGAATATGCAGTACCGAACTGAATGGACCGATTTAAAATTGGTCGGTTCGGTTCTGGGCTTTTGGAATTATTGGGCTTTGGTCTGATGAAATGGTTAGTTCGATTTGGAAGGGAAAAAAACTTATAACTTATAGGCAAAATGACGTCGTTTCATAATTTTGGTCGGTTCGGTCCTATCTATTTTCTGACTCTATAAACTGAACCTAAAAAACCAAAATTTTTTTTCGGTTCAAAACCGAAAAAATTGAAAAAATCGAACTTATTAAATCAAATAACATTCGATTCAGTTCGGTTCTCAGTTCCAGTTCGGTTCTGCTCACCCCTATTATGATCAATGACTTTGACATGTCAAGTTATATAATATTATTTTTTAAAAAAATTTCATTAAAATAAAAAAATATACATACATAATTTATAAAAATAATTATTTTTATAATCTACATTATATAAAAGTCATAAAATAACAAGATAAATGAGTCATGACTTAAACGGATTATATAACAAATCGGAATGGGTCAGATCATTTGCGAGTCAAGGGAATCGGATCATATTTTGATAAATTTTTCGGATAAAACAGATTAAGTTCGCGAACTGTATCAAATTTTGCCACTCTATTGTGTTACATTAAATTTTTAGTTTGTCACTGGTTCTAAATTTGATTTTTTTTTTTCAAAAAAGTAGTTTCAATGTAATAACATTTTGGATCCCTAAATTTGTATTAATTTTTATACATTTGGTTTATATTTGTGTATCAAAATAAATGTTTAAGGATTTAATGAAATATTACAAAGGTCGAAAATAATCGATAGAAAAAATAATATTATAATATAAGAACTTGGAGTTGGGTATCTTTATTTTCCTTAACAAAAGCAACAATTCATTTAACCTCGGAAGAATGTTTTGTTGTTAGCTATAATTACAAATTAAATGTCATATGATTTTCTTATTAATCTAATAGATAAGACAACAACACTTCAAAATTTTATTCGAAATTATCTGATACATTGTAGAACTAAACTGAAATAAAAAAAATTAAATCCGACGGTTGATAATTTGATTTATTTTATTTAATTTTTTTGAATTTTGCTTATGTTCTTGAAGGTAAATTCGATGTAATCGATTTGATTTTTAAAGAACGAAAATCTAAAGAATCGAATAGACTTAATTTTTCAAAATGACGTCGTTTTGAAATTAAAATAACACTATTTTGAAGTTTTTATATATAAAAAAATTCAGAATTTCGGTTAATTTAATTTTTTTGGTTCAATTCTAAATAAATATCGATTTTTCAATTTGATTCTCATGAAAAATTTAATTTTATTTAATCCTAAAAACTTTTAAATTTCAATTTTTAGTTCGATTTGATTTTGAACTGACCATTTGTGCATTCTATTAAAAGGCATTTGAAATATCGTTGATCAAAAGAAGATATGCCTGCAGCATCTTGCAATCTTTTGGGCCGGAGAGAATTGACTGCTCAGTGCCATCATCAATTACTTAAACTGGGTCGGCTCGACGCATAACAGCGTCTTTACTCTCTTTCTCTGGAAGCTCCATAACAGCATAAACGTTGCCATGCTTGAACATTTCAAAGATCGAAGAAAGATGATTCAGTTATAGAAGTAGTAGAATTAGTCGATTACTGTTAAGATAGATTTATTATACGTGTATATATAGAGAGCTTCCCGTCGGTAAGGGGAACAGAATAGGCTCCTAATAAATTGTTTTCCAATTCGCTAAAGGGATATGTATCCCCATGGAAGAATGATTCTGAAAAGAAATGCTTTTCCTGATTCGAAGGGTTTCCCATCTGTTACATTTTCTTTTTCCTCTATCCATAGAGACATACCAAACTAAAAATGTGGTGTTGTCAACCTGTTTTCTATTGGAAAAAAAAATAAATTCAAGAATGTTACTGATTTTATATTGAGATTTTCTTTTAATATATTCATGAGTTTTCATGTTCAACAATTTAATAAACAGTAACAATACGGCTAATAAAAACGCAATAGATGTAGGTGAGATAGTCTGAAATAGGAAAGTAAACCTCTACGGCTTACCTTTGCTTGCTATATGTCAAGTCTAATGGCTATAAGTTCTAATATCTAAACCCACTAATATGGTAACAATCTGCATTCACACTGATGAAATAACAAGCTTTCTATCAAGTAATTAAAAATTTATCATGCAAAATAAAGAGAACTTTCAGAGAGTGGGGGAACACTGAAGGATGATCTGTATACATTACAAGGATCAACATGTTTAAATATGTATCCAATCTCAGCCAAAAACATTAATCTCAAATTGCAGTGTAAATAACAAATTACAAGCTTTGAATTATAAGGGTATTTGATAGAAATTCTGCTTCCAAGTTACTGAGTATCTCAGATCAAAAATTATCTTCATTCAGGCCAAAATTCCACATTCAATGCTCAGACTCCATCTTCATTTCATACAATTCTCTTTGAAGATCTCAACTTCTTAAATTGACACTTCTTAAACGACATGAAGTAGTAGAATACATGAACACGTTTAAAGTTATGTGCTTGTATTACATTTGCAGTTTTGAGTCTCCCATAATATGTTGAGATGGAAATAGGTCAAAAAATTTTTTTTGAAAAATCCACATAAGACTCCTGTGTACATGCATGCAAGTTTGAATTGCTGATGATAATTCTGATAATGGACTTTCTGTTGCATTAATCAATGGCGATGATGAGGAAACCAACAGATACGTACATGAGAAATACGGGGTAAAGAGCAAGGGCCTTTCTTCTTGGGTTGACGGCGGTGCTCATAAATGGATAGGCCGCCCATGAGCTCCAAGCCAATGTCACACACACTACAATCACTTTTATTATCACGTTGTCCTTCAACATACAGATCAGGGCTCCAACATCCAGAGGGAAGAGACAGTACCCCAGAAGGCTAAGACTTTGGAAGAAGATTATGTGTCCACCCTGAGATGAACAGATATGATTATCATCCTTGACATCAACTTGATACGTTAAAAAATTCTCATTTTATGCAGCTAAAATTGCCTAACATCTCAAGGCATTCAATATTTGCATGCAAAGGGCAACCTATCCATAAGTTTAGAGTTTAGCCTGTGCCTGGAATTATAAGCCTAGATCAATATGCCTGTGTCCGTATGTGCCAGAGAAAGAAAGAGAAAGGAGGGAGGCAATTACCAGCAGCAGAACATTCAACGTCAAGATTACAGCACCAGCTGCAAGCAGTGCGAATGCAACAGCAAAAACTTCAGACTGACAAAAAGAAATAAGAAAAACAAAACTGTTAGATAGCACTTGGCTTTCACAATAGCAACAGCATGAATAAATAAACAAATAAATAATTTGAAGAATGTAGCATGTTAAATCATGCTTCGAGATAATAATCATAGGTGGAAATCATTATTATGAAACCTATACACTTTCCTCAAAGTCAAAAGGAAGTTTAGGAAGATTAACTTAGGAAACATGAAAAACCAAAATGAAATAACGTGTTTCATACAGGGAATTGAGTATCCTATATTAACATGACTTTTAATGAAAAAGGCAGTGCCACCGAAGTTCAAGTGTGGTATAGATGTGGAGAGGTGAAAAGTTGGGAAGGGAACAATATTACAAGCAAATACCAAAGATGCACAATCAAGAACAAATTTAAATGTCGGGTTATTCTTAAATCATGCTTCAAGATAGATGTAGGTGCAGTAGGAATGGTAAAATGTCCAGTTGAATTTGCATAACTTCATAGAATGTTTACTTCTTCCAAAAATAAGCAACAGGCTTATTTCTACTTTACTCTTTTTCTTTTCAATCTTTGCGGCTCATGGTCTTTCACTAATTTTCAATCATAGTAATCAGCAGGGTTTTTCTCCCTCAGTCTATTCAAGGTCTTGGATCGTATCACACAATAAACATTCCTAGTCCCAACAGATTGCAAATAACTTTAAAACTCCATTTGTTATTGTTATAGGAATAGAGATATTTTAGTGATATGAGAATTCCTAAATTATTGGTTTAATTCCAGCAGTATTTCTTTCCTAATTAGATAGGAATCATAATTTCCTACTTAGAAAAGCATTCCTATTTTAATAAGATTTTTTAGGTTGTATTCTCTATTTAAAGAGACAAAATTTAATCAATAAAACAACTCAAATTTCCTACAGAAAATATCAAAGACAGGCAACTCTCACTAATGAGTTCCAAGGTTCTTGGTCCATTTTATAAAGCTCAAAGGTAAAAGCTCCCTTTGACAAGCTTGATTTATCACCAGGAGTTCTGATCCAAAGCCAAACACTATGGACATTGACATCATACCACTATTGCAAAAGAATCACGATTTAATAGAGTCTGAAAGCTGATTGGGCAGTCAACTTCAATATTGCAGGAGATTATTTCCAGCCTAAAAAATCCAGCAAACAAAGTGAGCAATACACCGCTGCCTAAAAGAGAAAACATTCAACCACAAAATGGAGAAAGCAAGGAACACCAGCTGCCACAAGCAGCACAAAGATGCCCCAAATTATGAAGCTTGACATTCTAACTTTCAAGGGGTTTGAGAATTCATTGGATTTAGAAAGCACCCATAATTCATTAATCCTATTGCAGTTCAATACTTCAAATTGAGAGTTCAAATTGAGACACATTTGGGTGTATCCACTGCAAATAGAGAGGAGGTCTTCAACAAGAGTATTACATGGCAGAATGGTCAGAACCTTGCATCAAGTTAGATAAATCATTTGATGAATTTGGTTATACCTTTCAAGATTCAACATGTTCACCACCTATTCGAATTTGTAACCATTGCTTGAAGGAGTACGGAAAAAGCTTGAGATGTTTTGAGCTTGGGACAAGCTCTTTTTCTTGAGAGGAGTAATGTTGCTGTTATAGGAACAGATATATTTTAGGCAGTTTCCTTTGTGATATCGGAATTCCTAAATTATTGGTTTAATTCCTACAAAATATTTCTTTCCTAATTAAATAGGAACTCATAGTTTCTTGCTTAGAAAAAAATTCCTATTTTAGTAAGATTTCTGGCACTGTATTCTCTATTTAAAAAGACAATCAATAAAACAAGTCAAATTTCCAGTAGAAAATATCAGAGAGGGGCAACTCTTCCTAACAAGTTCTGATGTTCCTTCTCCTTTTTAACGTACAAGCTCCCTTTGACAAGCTTGATTTATCACCTAGTGTTCAATCCACAATTGGGGACCACAACACCATTCCATGCATAGAGCCTTGGGATCATTTTGCAAAAATTTTAGGCATTCTAGCTCCCTTAGGGTTGGTTTGATCCTGACACCCATGGAATCTATGCATCATGCCTAAGAAAAGCACTTCTAAACAGGAACTTAAAATTTTCTGTTTCCAGAAATTTATGACTAAATCCAAATCTGATTCAACCCAACGGACCAATTTCCCAATAATATCATTTGTCAATAACTAACACTAGAAGAAGAGCCTATAATTACCGTTTGGCATTGCAGCTCAATTCAAAAACACCAGGCAGATTCTATTGCATTGCAAAGTCTCAAGTTCTACTTTTTTCTTTGCTAATAAGCACACTCATTCCCACCTGAATTATGGATCTGCATGCTATCGTACAAATACCTAAAATATTTGGAACTCTTAGATAGCTTGAAGACGTCTTTTACAAAGATGGTCTTGTCATTACCTTCATAGATCAATAATTATGTCTTTGTAGCCAGCCAACACTAAAAAGACAAAAAAAAAACTGATGAAAACTACTATCTTGCAAAATAATAATTCTTTACCTTGGGGATGCGATGAGAGTAATGAAGGATTTATATCCTTAAGAAATAGCTTTTAACTAGACAGAGCCTGATCTTATACGTACATAGTGTAAATAAAACTAGATTCAAATTTAATAGCTAATTATAGGAAATTTTAACTATTGTCTAAGAAAATCTATGTTTAAGGAAAAATCCAAGAAAACATAACTGAAATAATTTGGCAACTCCACAGAAGCAGTTACACTAATGTGTAAACAATGATATAGGATTCAATGGTTTATATTTGAGGCTTTGTGTGATAATTTGTTATTTCAAAACAAGCTCTGGCTACTCTTAAGTGATAACTACTAGAATACAATTGTACGTCTGGAACATTTTGCTTAAATAAACTTGCAGCTTAAGTTCAAGAGTGGAATAGATCATAATGAAAAGTATGGGCTCAAGAAGCATGGAGATATAGGCAGGCAATTGTAATCCTACTTACTCAAAAAACTGCAAAACAATGTGTTAAATTCTAGAATGACTACAATATTAACTGTTCTGCAAGAGCTCAAGCATTCTGATATGCTAAATCATAATGGAAAACGGATGAACGGTAAATTTTTTCCAACGAATAGTAATTAATTATCCGTTTCAAATTAGTATGCCCATAACGAACAAGAATGTTTTCATAAGACACTTCGCCTACAGGTGAAATCAAGGGAAAAAAAAATTGTTTTTTACATTATCAAACGATTGACAAAGGTACAGGCATCACCTATATGCAAGAAAGTTAGTAGAATAGCATGCCCATATATGTTTTTAATCTAGACCGGTGATTATATACGACAATCAAAACTCAAACTCCAGTCTTTCAAAATAAAAAATAAAATAAAAAATAACAAAGTACCTTCTTCACCGAAGCAGACCAAGAAAGTGCAAGGCCTAAAAACACAATGAAGAAAAATGGACCCCATAGATCCCAATCCCTAAGAGCCTTCCCAGGATCTTCTCTGTACGGATTAGGAAACACCACAAGCTTCAAATTATTTACAATCCTCGACAGATCCCTTTTCACCGTATCCCAAACAGGCTCTGTTAATGTATTCGGAGCCGATCCGAATCCGGACGTACCAATGTTTGGTCGAGAGTTACCAGCCGGTGGCGGTGGTGGTGGAGCGGCCGGGACAGAAGGGACTGATGGTGGTTTCTGGCTAGGTGGCTTCGGCGGAGGGAGATTGGACTGGATGAAGGGAGAAGAGGAGACCGGAATTCGCGGCGGACTCGGTGGACGGGCGGGTAAGACCGTGGCGGGGCTTGATTGAACGCTGGCGTTGATTAGGTTTTCGATCTCATCGATATCGGATTGCGATGATGGATGGAGAGGGACGGTGTCGCTGTGCGACATTTCTTTTTTCCGCGAAAATGCCTTTTGTGTTTCACGGGAAAATTTTTGGATCTCCGAGGAATAGAGTGAGGAATCCGTAAAAAGTAAGACCGAGAAGTTGAGGTTTGGTAGGTATACTTTGGTTGATTTGATTTTGTATTTTGATGATACTTTCTGTTTATTGAAACGTCGCCGCATACTACAGTGCTCGTTACACTCGGGATGCGCATAACAACTACTGTCGAATTAAAAGTATGAACTGATTTTTAAAAAATTAATTTAAATTCGATTTAATTTATTATTAATTTATTTTATTCGTAAAATAATTTTATTCAATTTAATTAATTGTGTAATTCATTTGATCGATTTATTTATAACTTGTATATCACATAAGAAAATGAATTTTGAAGTCAGAAGTCCCCTATGAGCAGGGAAAAGTTAGCATGCTACGTAATTTCGATTATGATAAGTTAAGTTATCTTGATTTAGTCCATTTGATAGTTGCTGTAGAGAATATGGTAAAAAATGCTTGGAGTTAGATACATATAAAGGGATTTTAATTTTATTGAGTCTGATCAATAAAGATTTTAGAATAGTTTGTGTTTTTTGCTATTGAAGAAGGTGATATAAAGTTAAACATACCAAATATTAAAAATCATGCTAGATTAAAGACTAAAAGAAAATCAAAGAATAAAATTACATAGTCAAGTGTAATTGAAAAAAATTCAAATTCTAATGCAACTAATGCTAAACTTCCAACCCAATCAAGTGTGAGTGCTAAAATTCCAGCAAGTGAATTTGGAAGCCAATTAGCTGAAATGCAAATCTAAGAGTTATAGTTAAAAATGAAGTAGCTAAAATTGGAAATAAAGGAGATACAAATGAAAATAAAGGAGTTGCAGTTGATAATGAAGGAGCTGAGGTTAAGAATGTGCATGTTGATCTAGGCACTAATGCAGAAGCTTATAGTGAAAGTGATACAGAATCAAGCGAAAGGGCTAATGAAGATTATGGAATAGATGATTTAGATGACATCAGAGATGCCAAGCAAAGAAAAGTTACTAAGAAACTTGTTCATCACAAGAATCTCAGTTCAAGCATGACATTCAAAGATATTTATGAAGTTAGAAAGATTGTTAACATGTATTTTGTGGCAAATGGATATCCTGTAAGGGTTATGAAGAGAGATAAGTCAAGGTTGAGGTATAAGTGTGAGGTTGGCTGCTTATGTGTCTTGCATATTTCAAAGGATGGCAAGACTATTTGTTCACTCGTTCAAGAACATAATTCTATGACTGCCTATGTTAACAAAAGGGTTATAACTGAGGTTGTTGGTGAGTAATTTAGACAAAGGGTGCAGAATAATCCACATTACAAGTTACATGACATGATGAGTGAGTTGGTAGGGGATTAAAATTTAAATGTTACTTATTGAAAGGTAAAGATAGCAAAGAGACTAATCTTGAAAAAGTCTGAAGGTAGTTATGTGGATAATTACAGAGTATTAAAGGCATATAGTCAAGAATTGAGAGAGCGCAATCCTAGAAGCAGGATTGTCATCAATATATCTAATGATGTATTTAAGGAGGGTAAAGGAGTCTTTTTAAGAATGTTCATAGGTTTCAACACTTTGAATAATGGATTCAAGTATGATTGCATACCTTTGTTAGGATTAGCTAGGAGTTCTTTAATAGGAAAATGTAAAGGTATAATGTTGCTGGTTGTTAGTCAAAATGCAAATAGGCGTATTTACCTAATAGGATGGGTTGTTGTGGATAAAGAAACCAAGAGAAACTGGTCTTGGTTTTTAATAAATCTTAATAAGGGTGAAGGCATGGCATTCATGAGTGATATGTAAAAAGTAATGCATGGCAACATTTTTCCTTTTTATTTGAATTGTATATAATGTTTAATTGATATTATTTCCCTTATATTTGTGATGTGTAGGGTCTTATTGAGGTAATCAATGATAAGAAGCTAAAGGCAAGCCACAAATTTTGCATATAAAGTCTAATTGGTGTAGTAGAATGAGAGGTGGTCAGCTTAAAAAGTACTTTGTGCTGGTGTGCATGGAGCATATATCCAAAAGAATTCAAGTACAACCTAAAGCTAATAGGGGATGTTTCAGTTCCTACTGCAAGGGATTTAATGGTTACAATCCCTATCTCTGGTGTAGGGCTTACTTCTCTATAGTATCAAAGAATGACACGGTTGATAATAATTTCATAGAGTTATTCAATTCTTTGATAAAAGAAGTTTGGCAAAAATCTATTATTGGGATGCTGAAGGACATAAGAGTTTTGGTGATAAATAGATTGAAAGACTACGATAAGGAAATTGATCATTAGAAGCATCAATTCAGTCCATACTACATAGAATTATTTGTAGATTACATAGGGATTGCAAATGGGTATAAAGTGGAATTCAATAGAGATGATGGGTATGAGATTTTTGAAGAGGATGATAGGCATACGATCAACTTGTCCAAGAAGATGTGTACATGTATGGCTTTAGGATCTAATTGGAATCCCTTTCCCTCATGTAATAAAGGCCTTTCAACATCTAAAAAAGGATCCCATGTATGAAATTTCTTGGTAGTGCCAAGAAGAAACCTTTAAGTTGGCTTATAATAATAAGTTACAACCTGTGTAGGGAAGAAAGTTTTGGAAGATTGATGAATTTGAACCAATGGAACCAGCAACAGTGAAGAGGATGGCATAAATACCTAAGAAGAACAAAAGAGAGAGAAAAATGAATCAATTTATAGAAAGAGGACCTAGAAAGCTATAAGATAGAAAATTGTGATCGTTATAGTGTATGTGGTATTAGAGCACATAACCGCAAGAGTTATCCTGAGGTAATTTTTTTACATGCAATTATATCTCACTAATTCAATTAAAAGCAATTATATTTCTTTAATTCATTTTTAATCTTTCAAATTCTTCTACAAATCAACTAAAATTCATTTTTTTCTTTTGTTAATAAAAATTAGAATGACAAATATAGTGGTGAAGGGACTAGTATAATGAATGAAGATGAGAGTCATGTAAGTGAAAGCGTAGAAGATGTGAATAATTCATAGATTGGAGTAGGTGATAGGGCTAAATATATGAATCCTAATAAGATAGGTGTAGGTGTTACAAATGAAGAAGGAGCTATGAGCAAAAATCTAATGAGTTCTGTAAATATGGAAGAATCATGATAGGGATATGAATGTACAAGTTACTATTGGTAATGATGGAGTTGATAATATTAGTTGTATGGAACAAACACAATGCACCTCAACTGTAAAGAGTCCACAACAAAATGGCCAAGAAGGAATTAGCCTAAGTTCTAATAAAGCTGTAAAGAAAAAAAAGAAAATGGGTGAGAGTTCTATTGCAAATGATAAAGCAATGGGTAAGAGGCCATCACTTATTCAAAGGTATGAATTAATTTATTATTACTAAATTTTCCATGTATTTATTATTGATTAAACTTTGAGAAAATGCAGTTCTTAAATTTTCAGCTTTTATTTACTGTCTATAAAAAAGAAGCTAAAATTTCAGAAAGCAAATGGTTTAGGGAAAATTGAGTTTGCTGATGACAACCAAGGTACATTGATGCTAGTTAATTTACCATTTATAGCTCCACTGTTGATGTGGAATGGTGAGGATGCTATGATTGGGAATCAG